>NW_020717583.1:31196-49832 GCF_900518725.1 Notechis scutatus | reverse complement strand
GAAAACGTGCTTCCGGTGAGGTCACCGGAAGCACTTTTTCATCAAAAAAAGATGGCGGCGCCCAGCTGATGCTGGTACCGGGCCGCGGCTCCCAGCTGATGCCGGTACCGGGCCGCAGCATAAAAAAAGGTTGGGGATCACTGGTTTACAGAGTCAGCATATTGCCCCCAACAATCTGGGTCCTCATTTTACCCACCTCGGAAGGATGGAAGGCTGAGTCAACCTTGAGCCTGGTGTTATTCGATCTGCCAAATTGCAGGCAGACGGCAGTCAGCAGAAGTAGCCTGCAGTACTGCATTCTAACCACTGCGCCACCACGGCTCAACTACTAACTTAACAACTGCAGTGAGTCACTAAACAACTGTGGCAAGAAATGTCATAAAATGGGGCAAAATTCACTTAACAACCATCTTTATTAGCAACAGAAATTTTGGGCTCAATTGTGGTTGTATGTTGAAGACTACCTGTACTATTATCTGAGGCACTTGGTTAGGGATTCCACACTAAATATGCAATCAGATTAGCTTCCAAACCATCCCAGCTGTGACTTGACATAGGTTAATTTAAAAATCATGCTGTCATATGAGTTAACAAATCTACTCTTTACTGCAATTCAATTAAAACTCACCTGTTCTACTTTACTATACCTACCATAGCACTGATTGAACACATTTCTGACATACTGATTTGAATACAAATAATTCTAGAACTGGTCATGAATTGATCATGCTCAACCCAGCAAAGTTTAAGACTATGGGGACATGGCCAATTACTCCCTGCTTACCTCCTTTCAGTCTTTCCAGATTCAATGATGGCAATGTCAAATGAAGCTGAAGCTGAATAATGTGGTGCTGAATATTTGGCCCCAATTAATATTAATACTGCACAACATTTCTGCAGGAAATCATAATTCAGGGCTTCCAGTGAAGATGGCTGACTGACCAGTCCAGGGGAAAGCTCTGTAAAAGGGAATTTTCGCTGGAGTGAAGCTGTGATGGCCCCATTGGAAGCTGGTTCAGAGGAGGAAGATAAGCTGAAACCGGGGACATCAGATGGGAGTAGCATGATTCCCCAGGAGTGTCCAGAGAGCCTGAGGGTTGAGGAAGATGTAGTCCTGGGTCCCTGAGGCACCAGGGGGTGGGGTTGACCAGATGGTCAGCCACCTGCACTAGCAGAAGCAGAGGAGGAACTGATGATGGTTAGCATCGATGAACAGCAACAGACTGCCTCTGATGTGGAACAGCTGCCACCCCCTCCTTATCCACTGGCACAAAGAGCAGAGCATAGGGAAGCACAGAGGAGGTTGGCAAGGCTATTTGTGAAGAAGCATCCTCACCCCTCCTAACAAGAAATTCTGGGCTTGAGCTGAGGTGGTATTCAGCAGATTCTGACCAGTTCTAGAAAACCGGTAGTGGATATTTTGAGTAGTTCGGGAAACCGGCAACTAATAACCATCCAACACGATGTAAACACTAAGAAAAGATATCACTGTCTTTCTGCAAGCACAACACCCGGCTACAGACATCCCCACCAAAGTTCTTACAGCAGACCGGGGTAAATCCCATACTCAGGATAAGGAAGAAGAAAAAGAGCAAAGACCCAGGGAAACAGTTAAAAAACCTGTTAAAAAGTGGCAGCCCTCTCAGAAAAACAGTCCTTCTCAAGACAAGGCAACAAGAGGAGGAGGTATTATTATAGAAGTTTCATTGGAAGCCAGGAAAACATCTCCCCTACAATCACATCACTCACTGCAAACACAACAAATTGCTTTTAGAATCCATATGAACAGACTTAATTATGGACGCTGGAATACCAAGAGTGCTATACTAAATTCCCTAAGCCAGCTTCTTCAATGCCATCAGGGACAGATTGATCTCCGTGCTGTGGAGTGGCTTCCTGAGGTCCCAAATTGGAAGTGGATACTCCTGTCTTTCAAGCAGCCCACCATACCGCTGATGCTATTTAAGATGAAGGCACATTTAGCCTCCTTTCCCATCTTTCCCATCAGAGTTTTCTGGGAGGAAAAGGCTAAATCCTTAATTGTTAACCTGCGAGCTCCCATGGCTACTATCTCTTCCACATTCTCAACCTTGGGAAAGAGAGAGAAAGAAAGTGGGAGTCAGCCAGCCTTGGTCAGTGAAGATGTACTTAACAGCACAGAAACTGGCCTCATTAATGCTTTTGGTGCTCTCCCAAGAAAAGAACAAGACAACATATTATTCAAGTTAGAAAACTTAAAGAAATCCTTGTTGGTCACAATGGACACGGCTGAGCCGCTTATAGATCTGGTCTCCCCAATAATTGAGCCTCTTACCTCTCCCACACAGGGCAAGAGATTGCATGAATATGAGATCATAGAAAACAGAAGCCAAGATACACAGGGACCACTAGAGGGTCCAGTAGAGATGGAGATACTGTCATCCTTATGTGAATATCCTATGACACCTTCAGCACCACATCAAGAGATCGGGAGAAGACCCACGACAGTACCATCATCTCAAAGTCGAATGAAGCATGACCTAATAACCTCTTGCCCTACACCTAGAGAAGAGGCACTGGAATGGCAAGCTCTGTTAGCCGGTGCTAAAACTTCTTACTCTGAACAATTTTCTCAGGAGTCTACACAGGATTTAGATGGGACTCCTCTCCTTTTAGAGAAGGCCAATTTCATGCGCGACACCTCAATCCATTGCAGCAACCCTACAACTTCCCTTTGTATAAATCAAATGTCCTGATGAGCGGCAAAAGATGATCCCCTCTCCATTATAACCTGGAATATAGTGGGTTGGACTGTCCAATCAAAAGACCAACTCTTTTTTGACTACATATCACAATTTGACATCCTATTCTTACAGGAAACCTGGGTCCCCGCAGAGATAGTTAGATGGTTATTGGGCTAACTCTATTCTGGCTGTCCCAAGTAAGGTGGGTGGGAGAGCTAAAGGGGGTATTGTGACACTAGTTAATACAGCCCTGCAATTTAAATGTGTATCACTGCCACCTTTTCAGCCATAGGTTGTGACTACCTTACTTTTATTTAAACAGGTGGAGATTTTGCTTTTTAATATCTACATTCCTCCACTCAATAAGAATGATTTGATCAACAAGATTTGGGATGGCATAGATTTTATCCTTGGCTGCTCAGACAAATACCCCACAGCAGCAATAATTATTGGAGGGGACTTAAATGCTAGGATGGGGCCAAACGATCAAGCATTATTTAATCAATTTAAGATCCATTATGATGAGAATGTACCAGAAGAACCCCTGCATTCCAGACAATTTAAAGACCCTAAAGCAAATCGGGCAGGTTTGTGTGTAAGACAGATGACTGTATATTTGGACCTTTGTATCCTTAATGGTTCCACAAAGGGCGACTACCCAGCAGAATATACTTATCGGGGAGCAGGAAGAAAATCCACAGTTGATTACTGGATAATATCATATGACCTCCAGAAGTTCTTGCAGAAGTTGGAGATAGACTCACAACTGGAAAGCAATCACAATTCACTAATCCTTACTCTTACATTACACCAGAAATTTCTAAGGGCTGGTTCAATTTCTAAGGGCAGGTTAGAGAGCCAAAATACCCAGGTAAGAATTAAATGGACTGAGAAAAATGCAAAGGAAGTTACTAAATGGATGTTGGTGCCAGAAACAATAGAACTTCGTACATCTCTACTAAGAAATAAGTTTGAAGGATCATACTTAGAGGGGTTTGAAACTTTAATTTCAAATTTGAAATCGGTTCTCACTAACAGAATACTAGCTCACTCCAAAAAGCCGATTTTAAAGAATAAAAAATGGTTTGATAGAGATTGCATGCAACTGAAAAGGATATATAATAAAGAGTATAGAAAAAGTAAAAATGCCCCTTCTGTGGATCACACTCACTACTTAAAGCAGTTGAAGGCAAAATATAAGACCTTCTAAAAGAAAAGTGCGGCTCTGAAGGAGTCTTGGCATAGATTAATTGCAGCAGTCAAGACAAAAAATACATCCCTTTTCTGGTACATCACTAGAGGTTTGGGGAAATCCCCCCTACCCCCAACTAATCAGGTACTGATTCATGCCTGGGAAGAATATTTTAGAGAGCTATATACAGACCCTGACTATGTAACTAAGGAGAGCCAAATTAGTTTGGACTGGCCCCCAGTTACACCAGGAGAGATATCCTGGCTGATCAGAGCCCTCAAGGCTAATAAGGCACCAGGTGCTGATAATGTCCTGCCAGAAATAATCAAAAAGAACACCAGTTGGTGGGCTCCACTTTTAGCATCTCTGTTTACATTTATAGATAAAATGGGCTGTATGCCAAGAGATTGGGGATTAGCAATTATTATACAAATTTATAAAAAAGGTAATAGAAATGACCCAGCCAATTATAGACCTATTAGCCTTCTGAGTGTTCTTAGTAAATTGTATGCCAAACACCTAAACTATAAACTTCAGGATTGGCTAATTTCCAGGGAGATAATCAAAGATGAACAAGCTGGTTTTAGAGAAGGAAGATCAATGGTGGATCATATCTTGATACTTCACAATCTGGCTCAAAAATACACAAATTTTAAAAAAAATCCTCTCTTTTTGTGGCCTTCCTTGATTTTAAGCCGGCCTTCGATTCAATATCCAGGAACACCCTCTGAGAGAAATTAAAACACACTACTATCGATAAACGCCTCATTTTCCTCATACAAAAACTGTATGCTAATTCTACTTTGAAAGTGAGGTGTAATCCTCAAGGGACTTAAACCGGCTCAGTAAGGGTACAAAAAGAGGTACGGCAGGGCTGCATCCTGTCCCCCTCTCTTTTTAACTTCTGTATTAACCCCCCAATCGATCTCTTACAGAACCCTGATTTATATCCTCCTAATGTAGCACAACGTAACATTCCGATTCTCCTATATGCCGACGATCCTGCTATAATTTCACAAACTCCCATAGGACTGAAGAGAGCAATTACGGCAACACTTGAATATTGTAGACAGAATAAACTGGTCCTTAACTTTGATAAATCAAAAGTTTTAGTTTTTGCTAAAAGACCTAGACAATACTCCTGGAAAATAGAAGGACATAGTTTAGAACAGGTTAGGACATTCAGATACCTTGGGGTGGTTTTCTACTCACAAGGGACATGGAAGGCACACCTAGATCACACATTGCAAGCAGCCTATAGGTCCTCAAATGCAATTAAACATTTTTTTTACACCGGTGGAGGGCAATTAGCACCTGCAGCCTTAAAACTTTTTGAGGCCAAAACATTGGCACAAATTCTATATGGGGCACAAACAGGAATCCTTGCAAAAAAAGACTTGCTAGAACCTATACAAACCAAATTCCTGCGAGCCATCTTAGCTGCACCCAAAGGAACTCCAAATGCCCAGTTAAGAATCGAGACAGACATGCCTCAAATTCAGGTAAGAGCCTGGAAGATGATGATCATTCATTGGCTAAAAATGCATTTCTTTCCAGAGAGACTGTTCCCGCTAGTGCTGACTGATAACTACCCCTCCCACTGGAAACAGGCGATAGACCACAAGCTGGGCTCCTATGGACTCTCACCGGTATTCTTAATGTCCCTAGGCTTTGACCAAGCAAAGCAAGTAGTAATCAATAGAATGAAGGACATGGAGTTCCAAGAAGAACTAAATAGGTTGGCTTGCCACAGTAGGGACAGAATCAAACAGGGAGTATGGGAATCAGCAAGATATCTAAATGATCTGATCTTCCCAAAACAAAGAATAGCTTTCTTCAGAGCCAGATTTAATATTCTCCACTCAGCACTCCTTCAGGGCAGGTATAAGAAAACACCAATAGCAGAACGGGTATGTATATGTGGTAAAGGAGAAGTCGAAGATATCTCACATGTTTTATTGTACTGTGAGTTATACAGTTTATAGGTCATTGTATATTCTCCCCTTACAAGAGAGATTGCCAGGGAGGGCAGACAATTTTTATGTAGGCTTTCTCCTCCAGGACTCAAACCTGGCTATTACGTGTGCAGTGGCAAAATTCTGTGTTGCTGCAACGTCTACAAGAAAAAAAATTGGTTGCAGAATTATAGCTGTCAATTTGTGCCAATTTTTGGAGATATAACAATCTTTGGAAAATGATATTTATACACATACTTATTGGCTCTCCACTCATATAAAACAGGGAATGACCCCAACTGTTTGAGAACATGTATTTTCTTAACAGGGATGTTATTATCCACTATTAATGTACTATAATGTGTCAGTACTAATTTTTTATATATTGTAAATAGTGATGTCTATTGCTGGTCTAAGACCGTAATAAAGTTATATTCTATTCAAACTCACCCAAGTTGTCATGTTATTGATCTTAATTCTGACAAGTGATAGCATTAAGTTCTGAACTCACTGCAAGTCTGAAGTTTTCCACCAATCAACATCTTTGGAGATTAAGAAGTAACTGTGTTTGAGAGTCTCCTTTACATCTAGGTTTTTTTCTTTGCTACCAAAATATAGCTAAAATGATGTGTTCAGTATACCCAAGGCATATTACATACAGTGAACGTTTTCTTTTCTTGGATATTGTGAGTGGAAGAGCACGAAGCACAGTGCCAGTTGCTGCTTTCTACTATAATCTTTAAATGTAATTTTTCCATTCCCACTGATAACATATATTTAGCAAGATAGATCAAAAGATAGATCAAAACCAACAAGCCACTGAATATGACAGCAGTTTACATCACCACCACAAAAAATAGAAAACAAATACAAGAGGTTATGTAAAAAACTGATGGAGATAGTGTTGTTTTTGCAAAGAAAGCAATTTTTGAGAGATGTGGGTTTACACACATTGGGACATTAAGGGTAAAAAGGTCAAGACTGGAAAACAGGAAGGGTCTGCTATTCTGGTAAGCGAGTCAGCCTGGGCAAGCAGACTAGCTGACAGTTTTAACCACACAGTCTAGTATATAGCAGAGAAATTAACTGCTTGTTTCAATTCATTATGCTTATGCTGCAAGGATTGTAAGGGAACAGGAAATGTAGGTGAAGAAATATATAAAAAAGGGGGACAAAAGGTAGTCTAGAAAAAGGGGAACTGGGCTAAAGATGGGGAAACAGATTAAGCATGCGGAAATTCATGGAGAAGGGAAACAGGCATTCCGGGAAGATTGTAACCCTGTGGTCTTTGTCAAAGGGGGCTGCAGGAAGGGATTTGTGGTTCAAGTGGAAGGAATAAAAAGCTGGAGAAATGTATTCCTCGCTAGTCACCTGCTCTTGCAAGAATGTATTTTACATGCAATAAACTGCTTGCTGCTTCACTTCATGACTCTGTCAAATTTCTGACTGGTGAGTCTGTTTCTCACAGTTAGCAAGGACCAGATGCCAAGGCTGTTATAAACACTCTTACAAGCTACTGTAAACCACTATTGTAAGGAGAAACACACAACAATTTCATATTTTATATATGAGAAAAGAGAATAAAAGTGAAAAATAGTAAATGTACATCCATACTTCAATAAGTAGGCATTACAAAAAAAACACTGACATCTGCCTGAAATGCAATATTAAGGATACTGGGGCCATTATTTATTTTATAAATAATATTGGATATAACCCAGGCCATAACTAAACATGCCAACATCCTACAAAATCAATAAAACTTAAGACTATTCCATGTCACTGGCAAATTCTATATCCCACAAGAGATATTGCAAATTAACGTCAGCATATAGTCAAACATAGCATGTTGTAAACCACCAGGAATCATTTTCACTGAATTCAGTGGTATATAATCATAATAGATCAATAATCAGATGGCCTAGACCAGGGCTGTCAAACTCACATGACGTATCAGGACTTTTTTCCCCTTCGCTAAACTGGGCAGGGGCGGGGCCAGCATGTGATGCATCTGGCCCATGGGCCGTGAGTTTGACACCTCTGGCCTAGACTTAATTTTTCTATACATTTGCTAATACACTATAGAATATGCAAGGTTTTACATTGCTGGCAATCAAAGCTTTACCCTGGAACAAGGCTGACTGACAAAAGTAGCTGAAGCTTGTAGTTCTGTAACATATTCAGAATTTCAGAAAAGAATCTAGATCTGGAGTCAGTCTTTTTTATTATTATTATACAATACTCCATAATGTCCAATTGAAAATAATTTTAAAATCACAAGAGCTTTATTTGTAAGCGGCCCAGAATCACAGAGTGTGAGTTGGGCAGCCATATAAATTTTCTGAAATAAATAAATATAATAAATATTAGCAATGGAATGATTTAAAATGTTCTATGCTAGTTATGAAAAACACTGAAAGATGGAGCCTGAGGTTTCACAATAACTAGCAGAGTGAGAATGGATTTTACCACTCCAATATCTTCCATTTGCTAGGAGAATACATGTCTTTCTTTTATACTGGAAAACATTTGCTTTATTTGGGCATACTGGTAAATACTTGCAGTAAAAAGGTGTCTGTAATTATTGCAATGAAATAGACCAACAGCCTCACATCTCACATACAATTTCTGTTTAAAATAAGTACATACAATTATTAGAATGTATGGAATTGTACTGTTCGAACGTAAAAGCCTCCATGACATCTTGTAGCCAGACCACACACTAATCTTGGCCATGCCTGAACCCAGGAAACCCCAGGTCATAAAACAAAGAACCACTTGAGCCTTTCTGCCAAGTTTGACACTTTGAATGAAACAGATAGAAAGTTGATAAGACACTGGTAACTCAATCAAAACCAGTGGTGGGATTCAGCCGGTTCTAGCCAGTTCAGGTGAACCGGTAGTGATAATTATGGCTGGTCCCGTCCACCCCCACCCTGCCCAGTCACTCGTCTCATCCGCTCACCCAGCATAGCTGCTGCTGCTCTCCACCTGGCTCCCTGGCTTGCCTCAATCATACAGGCTCTGAGGGCCAGCCAGCTTGCCTATCTTTAGCTGCATCCTGTGTGGTCCAGCTGAGCTGCCCTAATCTGCCTGGCAGCCTGGGTGAGCCTGCAAGCAGAAAGGCCCGAATCTTGGCCTAGCTGCCTCCCACGTGGCCCAGCTAAGCTGCCTGATCTACCTAGGTGAGGAAGGCCCGAATCCCGGCCTAGATGCCTCCTACGTCACCCCGTGGTCCCCAAGGCCCAGCGCGCTTCCCTGCTTTCCCCACTCCCTTCCATGCAGCACACGGCCCCGCCATGCTTGCCTACCTTCTTTGCAAGGAAGGGAAGCAGCTGAGCTGCCGCTGCCTTTCATTGGGGCACGTGGAGCGAGATGGAGCTCCTCCAGCTGTCTCTTCTCTTCCCCCTTCTCTTCTTCTCTTTGTGGGCAGAAAAACTTTCCCCACCCACCACCGCCCAGATGCCCTCACTTTCCCCAAATTCTCCAAGCATTTCTTTGCCTACCTGATGTCTACCTCCACTGCGTTTCTTGCCATCGTGTGCAGGGAAACAAAAGTTTGTTTGGGGCTAAAAAAAAAAAAGTTCAATCAATCAATTCCAACTTCTCACGAAAGAAAAAGATCACGCAAAGTTGTAATTGGAGCAGATTTTTTAGCAGCCCCACACGAACTTTTGTTTCCCTGCACACAATGGAGAGAAGGACAAACATGATGGAGCTGCACATCAGGTAGGCAAAGAAATGCTTGGGGAATTTGGGGAAAGCGAGGGCATCTGGGTGGTGGTGGGTGAGGAAAACTCTGTGGCGTGGGGCTGCATGGCGAGAAACGAACAACGGAGCAGCTGGAGCGAGGGAAGGAGGCTTTTCCTTTTTCCCTGCTCCTCATATTTCCCTTGTGTCGGCCTCTATATTGCATTTCCCGCCCCAGAGTGCCAAGAGGCCCGGAGCGCATTGGAAAATTTGGCCACTTAGCACTCTGGGGTGGGGAAGCGCCAGTGGGGAGACGTCACCCTGCTGAGCCCAAAGGTGAGCTCCGTGACGCCTAAGAAGGGGCCAGGTCACCACCAAGGCTGGCCCTGGATGGGCAGGTCTCTCTCTCCACCAGCTGAATTTTGCAATGTGTTCTGGGACCTTCTGCGAGGAGACAGCAAGTGGGCGAGCCTCACCTGCCACCCGCTGGCCCCGCCTGCCGCCTTGCCCACAGAGCAGCATTCATTGAAGAACCAATAGAAAGAGGACAAAAATTGATGAATGAATTAGAACAATTTGGAGCAGCAGCAGGACTAAAAATCAATAGGCAGAAAACGAAATTAATGACTAAAAATTTAACAGGAAAACAGAAATTAGAACTAGAAGTTAAGAAAGTTAAATATTTAGGAATATGGTTGACAGCACATTGTAAGACACTAAAGGAAAACAATTATGATAAATTAATGCAACAGGTAAAGAAGGATTTAGAAACATGGGGCAAACTGCAACTTTTATTATGAGGCAGGATTGCTGCTATTAAAATGAATATTCTTCCAAAATTCCTCTATATATTTCAGATGATTCCAATTAAAGTACACAAAAAGTTTTTTGAAGAACTTAACAAAATAACTGCAAAATTCATCTGGCAAGGGAAAAAACCTAGAATAAACTTAAAGGCAATGCAGGATATGAAGATCAGGGGAGGGCTAGCACTCCCAAATTGGGAGTTGTATTATAGTGCGGCCTCTTTAGTATGGTTGAAGGAATGGGTGAATTTAACCAATAAGAGAATATTACTCTTAGAAGGCCATGACTTACAGAGGGGGTGGCATGCTTTTTTATGGGGTATTGGGAAAACTAGCCAGAAATATTTTCACAGACACCTAATCAGAGATTCATTATTGACTAATTGGAAGAAAATACGGAAAAAACACTACTTAAAGATGCCAATCTGGATCTCAACAATGGAGGCGATGACCCACCCAAATAATCTGGATATTACTAAAATGATTAAATATAAGGACCTATTGGATACGCAAGGAAATCTGAAATCATGGCAAGTCCTTCAAGATCAGGGATTAAAAATTGATTGGTGGGCATATCTTCAAATTCAAAGTTGATACAAACAGGACAAGAAAGAATTTGGAATTAATAATAAACTCCAGCAATTAGATAAAATTTTATTAGGATCAGGCAAAAAAAATATAACAAAATTTTATAATTATTTATTAGAGGTAGAATTAGAGGAAGAAATTGTTAAAGGGAATATGATAGCCTGGAGTAGGAATACAGGACGTAGTATCACCTTAACAGAATGGGAAAAGGTCTGGGGTAGAAATAACAAAATCACAAAATCGGTAGCGTACAAAGAAAATGCCTATAAAATGTTTTACAGGTGGCACCTTCCTCCTTCAAGATTAGCGAATATGCACCCCAATATGAGTCTGAACTGCTGGAAATGCAAAAAAAAGAGGGAACTTTCTTCCATATGTGGTGGTCTTGTACAGAAGCTCAAAAATATTGGCAGAAAATTAGAAATTGGCTGGAGGAAATGACAAGAGAACAGATCAAATTTAAACCAGTCCTTTCTATTAGGGATCTTTGATAAAGAACTACCAAAAAAAGTGAAATATATCATAATACATATTTTGACAGTGGCCAGATTGGCTTTTACACAATGTTGGAAATAGCCTCATATTCCATCAGAGGAGATGATTATTCAAAAAATTTCAAGTTGTGCAGAAATGGACAAATTAACCTTAGCATTAAAGACACTTCAATATATTACGACAGCTGGAACTGCTGGTACAAATGGATAGACCAAAGATAGATTTCACACTAAAAGGCAAAAGAAGATATGATAGAATCGTAGTAGTGATATACAGATTGTATGTAAGGATTAATTGTGTATATGGCATAAAATAAGGATAAAAAGGAGGTCTCACAAACTGTTGAAGATGAAAATGTTTTTGTTTTCTATCTTTTTCTTTCTATTCTTTTTTTTCTTGTTTTCTTTTTCTCTCTTGCATTTATGTATGTGTTGTTGGTCTATTTTAATTGTAAAATCAATAAAGTGTATTTGAAAAAAAAATGTTCCCATTCTCACTTTCCATATTGGGAATCCCTGTGTTCCATGCAATAATCTCATCAAATAATTCACCAAGTATATGTTGGTGCTTTCTTAATTACACCAATGCAAACAATGTGCCCACAATGAGTTTTTAAAACGAAACTTTATTTAATTGGTCATCTCATCATGCTTCAGAATCCCAAAGGTGCTTTTTCAAGAGGCAAATGGACTTTCTGGTTTTTCTTTGAAGACACTTCTTGGATGAGAAGCAAAACATCTTCAAAGAAAAACCAGAAAGTCCAGTTGCCTCTTGAAAAAAGCACCTTTGGAACAACCATGACCTGGATGACTGAGAATCTCCATAGACATCAAGCTCCAGAATCCTTGCTTTTCTGCAGAGTAAAGAGCAACAACCTGGTTTGTTTGTACAGAGAAGGCAGGCAGGGAGTTGGTAGGATTTATTCATTTAGCAAAGCCTTAAGGGAAGATTGAAGAGGACTTGATTGAAAATAGCTAGATAAAACTCTACTTAGTCCTTCTGCTTTTGTGACTTCCACCAAATACTGAGTCAGATCAATAATGGAACATTTGCAAGTAGACAGGAAAAGCCTCATGCATAAATTTAGGCCAAAGAAATCCTGATCAAAGCCACCCCCCCTTGTCGAAAGCCTTCTGGGACGGTCACAAATGGCAATCACATGACCCCAGGACAGTCCAAGGTCATAAATACATGCCGATTGCCAAACAGCCAAATTTTGATCATGTGAGTGTGAGGATGCTGCAACGGGCATAAATGCGAGGACCGGTTGTAAGTGCGAGGACTGGTCACCATTCATTTTTCAGCCCTCTGAGTAGTTCCTAAAGTCCCTATGTGCACAGGAACTACTCAGAAGGCTGAAAAAAGTGAATGATGACTGGTCCTCGCACTTATGACTGGTCCTCACATGTTACATTTTACGACATATCTTGTCACCACGGTGAAGTGAAGCACTGCAGTTGCGAAATGAGTGACATGGATGTTAAGAATGCTGCTCTCAGCTACTCTTTGGCACAAATGCAGGGAGAAAATAAGACACTCTTCACTTCAGTATTTTGTAACACAAAAGCTTATTGTTTATTCCTTCCTCCGCAAGGCATCCAAGATAATAGCTAAGCAAACAAAATAAAGTTGGACCTAACCCGAGTTTCCTGGGATTCAATATTTATCATAATTTCCCCTCATTACCCTTCATTACCCCAATTACCCTTATTACCCATGATTACTGTTATTAATGATAATTATTCGTATGAACTCAATCACATGAATCGTGGTTAATGTGTATAGATAGCTTCACCTCACAGCATTTTACATAGACCGCGCATATTATTATGATACAGAGTTTATTCTGATGAAGAGGAATGCCATCCTTCAGGTCGCTGTGGCTTCGATTCAAACACGTGTGTTGCGTAGTCGGGACATGCGTCCCCCTCTACCAGGAACCAGTCTATAAAACAATATACATTATATCACTAAGTATTTCTCTACTTGTGGTCCAGGTTTATCGGGATATTTGGTATGGAATTGCCTTATCAGTCTATTTGCACACACATCTGCTACTTTCACCCAGGTTGCCTCTGTTTCAGGGTACCCTTTCCATCTCACTAAGTATTGTAACATTTTTCTACATATCCGCGAATCTAGAATTTTATCAATTTCAGCATGGGTTACATCTTTAGCTGTTACAGATTCCTCAAGTTGAGGTATATCAATGTGTTCTACAGGCTTCAGTAAACTAGCATGAAACACAGGATGTATTCGATGTAACCGTGGTGGCAATTTAAGTTTCACAGTTACAGGGTTTATCACTTTCGTAATTTGGAAAGGTCCAATATATTTTGGTCCCAATTTTCGACTATTTAGGTGTAATTTTATATATTTAGTTGATAGGTAAACATAGTCTCCAGGTTTGAATGTTTTATACTCTTTTCTTTTCTTGTCTGCTTGATGTTTATATTCTAGTGCTGTTTTATTGAGAGTCTCTTTTACTTTATCCCAACTATCCTGAACTTTTTTCAACCACATTTGGACACTTATGGGTTGTTGTTGGTCACATTGTAAATCAGGGATTGGCACAAATTCTATCCCATTTACTACCTGGAATGGGCTATATCCTGTGCTTTCATGTATAGCATTGTTATATGTTACTTCAGCAAATGGAAGCAAATCAGCCCATTCTCGCTGTTGATAAGATGTATATGATCTCAAATATCTTTCAATCATTGCATTAGCTCTTTCAGCAGCGCCATTGTTGCTGGGATGGTATGTAGAGCTAAGACCTTGAGAGCATCCTAAAAGGCATACAAACGCTCTCCAAAATCGTGCCGTGAATTGCACACCTCTATCTGAAATTATCCTACTGGGTGTGCCATGTAGTCTATATACATGTTTTATAAACAGGTTTGCTAATTTTGTTGCCAAAGGTAATCCTTTACATGGTATAAAGTGAGCTTGTTTTGAAAACAAGTCTATGATAGTCCAGATTACTGTATATCCGTTACTGCTGGGCAACTCCACAATAAAGTCCATGGCTATATCTTGCCACGGACGGTTTGGATCCGATACAGTTTGTAATAGTCCTAAAGGTTTTCCTACTCGAGGTTTCGTAGTAATACAAACGTGGCATTCTTTAATGTACTGTTCAATTTCTGATCTCATATGTGGCCACCAAAACTGCCGCCTTACCAAATGTAGCGTTTTTAAAAATCCAAAGTGTCCAACCTGCCTTACATCATGACATTGGGATAATATCTTTTCCTACAATTTGATGGAACATATATTTTATCCCCTCTCCAATACAATCCATCTTTATATAAACAGGCAGTATTATTTGTTTTTATCCATACGTCCATTTTTGTAGCCTCTTGTAATTCCTTTTTGGTTATCTCTTTTGTGGTCAACATCTAAATTTGTTCGGTTGACGTTCCTACAGAGATCATGGGCTGAATAACTTCATCTCTAGACACATTGTATTGAGGCCACTATTTTCACCAAGCTCGATCTTCGAGGGGCTTACAACCTGGTGCGGATGCGCAAAGGAGACAAGTGGAAGACGGCGTTTAGTACTAGATACGGCCACTTCGAATATATTGTAATGCCTTTTGGATTGACCAACGCCCCCGCGGTCTTTCAACATTTCATGAATGATATTTTTAGGGACATGCTTGATCGGTTCATGGTGATGTACTTGGACGAAATTTTGATCTATTCCAATTCCAGGGAAAGCCACCTTCGCCAAGTTCACCAGGTATTACAACGTCTTCGGGAGCATAGACTCTATGCGAAACTGAAGAAGTGCTTATTTTTCCAGACTTCCAGAGTTCTTGGGACATATCATTTCTCCCGAAGGCATTGCCATGGAGCCGCATAAGGTGGAGGCTCTGTGTAGTTGGGAACCCCCTCGTCGAGTAAAAGATGTGCAACGTCTCTTGGGGTTCGCTAATTATTACAGATCCTTCATCCCTGGTTTTGCCAAACTGACGGATCCCATCACCCAGCTCCTTCGCAAGAAGGTTCCATTCCAGTGGGGACCCCCACAGCAACAGGCCTTTGAGGCCATCAAGAAAGCCTTTGTTGCGGAACCAATCTTGAGGCATCCCGACCCCCATCGTCCATTTGTGATGGAGACGGATGCATCCAACGTGGCTATTGGGGCGGTGTTGTTACAAGCCCCAGCGGATGGCGCACCTCTTTTTCCATGCGCATATTATTCAAGGAAACTTACTACTTCCGAGCGTAATTATACAATCTGGGAGAAAGAGTTGCTGGCCATCAAGACTGCGTTTGAGGTCTGGCGACATCACCTTGATGGGGCTCGGCACAAGGTGGAGGTTCGGACAGATCACTGTAATCTGGAGCACTTGACCACTGCTCGGAAATTGAACCAACGACAGATCCGGTGGTCATTGTTCTTCGCTAGGTTCAATTTTTCGGTCATGTACATCCCCAGTGGTCAAAATAAAAGAGCCGATGCCCTATCCCGTAAACCGGAATATCTGTGTCCTGAAGAACCTCTTCCTTCTCGTACGGTGCTACCACCAGAATCTTTGGCCGTGATCCAGGAACCGGTGGATTTGAGGGCTCGCGTACGAGAGACGCAGTGTTTGGACGATTGGTCGCAGCAACGAATGGGGGAAATTGGTCCTGATTCTCCATGGACTCTGGAGGAGGGTTTATTACGATATCGGGGTCGATTGTACGTGCCCACCAAAACACTTAGAGCACTCATCATGACCCAATGTCATGACAACCCAACTGCGGGTCATTTTGGGTTCTTCAAAACCCTTCATCTGGTCACAAGGACTTTTTGGTGGCCTAGAGTCCGGCATGACATCTTCGCTTATGTTGCCTCTTGTATACCGTGTCGGGAAGCAAAAGCTGCATCAGGTGCGCCTCCTGGCCTTCTTCAACCACTACCGACTCCGAACCGACCCTGGGGGGCAATCTCCATGGACTTTTTAACACACTTGCCCTCATCATTGGGTTATACGACGGTACTTGTGGTGGTTCACATGCTCACCAAGATGGCCCATTTCATCCCATGTAGAAGGTTACCATCGGCTCGTGTTACTGCCCGGCTTTTTATACAACATGTATTCCGTTTGCATGGCTTACCGGACAGAGTTGTTTCAGATCGCAGTGTCCAGTTCACCGCTCAATTCTGGAAGACCCTAATGAATGCATTACGGGTGCAAGTATGTTTAGCGTCGGCGCACCATCCGGAAACCGATGGCGGGACTGAGAAAGTAATTGGCATCCTCGCCCAATACCTCAGATGTTTTGTTAATCAACGGCAAAACGACTGGGTGACCTATCTTCCATTGGCAGAGTTTGCTTTTAACAATTCTCAGCACACCTCCACCCACATGATGCCTTTTTACGCAAATGTGGGTTACCATCCGAGGTTTTTCCCCCTGTCGATCTTGGATTCTCCGGTTCCAGAGACACGAGACTTTTTGTCTGAATTACATGTGGTGCACCAATTGATTTCCAGACAATTGGAACGAGCGAAAGCAGACTATAAACGTTTCCCGGATCGTTCACGTCGGGCGACGCCTCTGCTGGCTGTGGGAGACAAGGTGTGGTTGTCCACGAAGCATCTCCGGGTCGATCGTCCGATTAGGAAGTTGGATCATCGCTTTATTGGTCCCTTCCCTATCGAGGCGGTTATCAATCCCGTGGCTTATCGGCTCACCCTACCACGCTCCATGCGCATTCACCCTGTCTTCCACCACTCCCTTTTGGTACCTGACACCCCATCGTGTACTCTCCGTTCTTCCGACGATACGGGTCCTCCATCTGGGCCCAGCGCTGATCCTGTTGTTGATACCACGGTGGTTGGCATTTACGATTCACGATGGCTGAAGGGACGATTTCAGTACTTCATAGGGAGGCTGGAAAATGAAACAGAGATTCGTTCCTAGGAGGATGCGTCCAAGGTGCATGCCCCGGACCTTATCCGGCTATATCATGCACAATTCCCAGCGAAACCACATCGGCCGTACCACAGGCTGAGGATCCTCTTCACATCTTGCGTTATCTGTTTGTCCACTTTCCAAAGACACCACATTATCGTCCAACTGAATTGAGGGCTACTCAGGCACCACGCCAGCCCCTCCAACAGCATTATCCGCCTCCACCTGCGAAACATCCTCAAAACCTACCACGCCTACCAAGCCACGCCCACAGAACCAGTAGTAAACAAAATTGAATCCCACCACTGATCAAAACCATTAGAAATGCCCCCAGGATATGGAAATCCTTTACACATGCAAGATTCCCCAAACCTGTGGCTGCCCTGAAGATGGAAAGCTGCCAGGATTTAAGTTTTGCGCTGGAGCGGTGAAGTGGTGAGAGACGTGTAACCAGATAAAGAACTTGATTTTTTTCTTAACAACCCCAAGAAGTAGAAAGAAAGTGCCCTCGCGTAAGAGTAACACAGCGGCGAACAGGAAAAAAAAAAGAGGAAAATACAAGGTAAACGAAATTGGTTTATAAATAGCTACAATGGAATCAGAGACTAAACTCTGAATAATATAAACTGGCATTAATTAGGCATTGGATTAAATGCTGGACTTGCCTGGAATTGGTTAATACTAAGAAAATTAATTGTGGAAATGGTTGGAAATTAATGTTTAATATAATTAAAAGAGAAAAGAAAAGAACTTTAAAAAGTGGAACGTGATACAGAGCACCATCTAATGGTCAAATACTTTTTTCCCCTACAAAATTATATGGAAATTTACTGGACTTCTAATTGTTATGGAATAAAAGACAAATAAAATAATAAGAACCCCGGAAATTTGGGAAAAAGGGGGGGAAATTCTACCAAGAGGATATAGATGCAACTTCCTGGGACTGTTGGGTGTTGATTGTGACAAAGAGACAGAAGGATTAACAAAAGAAATAAAGATAAAAGGAGACTTTTGGCAAGGATTGCAACAAAAGACTTTGAATATTAACAATTTATTATAAAAATGGAAGAAATAAGCAAAGACTTTAAGTTGGAGTTACAAATGGTAAAAGGAATGTTCAAAGAAAGAAGGGAATTATTGGAAATACTGGAAAAGAAAATAATGGCGATGGTTGCAGAACAAAGAAATTCCAGTGAGGCAGAGTCAAAGGAAGAAGAAAGAGGCTCAGACAGACATGGAGAACAAGAGACTTTGCCAAAAGACACTAAAGGAATT
>NW_020717583.1:7403-31186 GCF_900518725.1 Notechis scutatus | reverse complement strand
GAATTAATGAATTGAAATATGAAATGTAAACTTATTTAAAGATGAGTAAAATGGATAATGATATAAGTTAATATTATATAAGATTAATGGAAATTAAAGTATGACTATGTACAAGTGTTATAACCTGGAAACATGTTGCTCATGTGGAAAGTTGCATAAAATTTAAAAAATAAAAAACTTTTGGGGAAAAAAAAGATTCCCCAAACCTGGACCCAAGGTCAACACCAAGGCACACAAGGGGGATGAAACTGCCCAAAGGTGACAGCCCATTCAAGTACACATTCCTTTCAGGTAAAAAAAAGATCCCTTCCTCTGTGTGATTGCCACCTCCAGCTGCAATGTTAAGCCAGTTGATAAGTGGAAAACCCCACAAGCTCAGCAGGGTGCCTTAACTACCAAGTGCCCCCTTTTCGCCATCCAGCTACTTGCAGTTTCCAATAATTCCTTGAGGGCAAGTCCTATCCCTGGGAGGAGCAAAGAAAATGTATCTCTATAAAGGTAACCATCTCAAACCTGTAAGTTGTTGCAACCTTCAATTGCTGTACTGCACATTATGCTTTCAAAATAAACTCTGCCTCTTCTCCAAGCAATTCACCCTTTTAGATGACCCATCCTGGATTCCAACCTAGGACTTTCTTCTAAGACAATGGTCATAGGAGTACAGTAAATGCATATGCATTTGGACAAGCTATTGTTTGAAATACACATTTTTTAAAAAAGAAAAGCACTCACTTTTTAATTTCGCAGAGCAACATTCGAATGAGGACAGTCTGTAAGGGCTCAATCATTAATCTCTTCCACATATCAAGTGCTAGCTGTCATGGTACAATAGAAAACAAGTCAATAACAGAACTGTCATTTCATTCATTCTTATTTTAAAAAAGATGCTGAGTCCTAAAGGCTCCAAAACAGGAATAAACTGAAAGGGTACTAAATAGCCAATTAGCGTAACAATTCCCCCTCTTATGAAGGAGATCTCCAGCAGCTGAATTTCTACCAAATTTAAAACTGGCTTCCTGTCATTTCAAAATAAGTGATGGAGGAATGGTTCCTTGTATTTTTATCTACCTCACTAGCTTTTCTTTTTTCAACAAATTACTGTGAAAAGAAATTATGCCAATTCCAGGGCCATCCCAAATTGCATCTTATATCCAGGAATAAGTAGCATGTTGGAACTGAAGAATTATTTTTCTGCCCTTGGAAAAACAGACATGACAAAAATTCAATGCCTAAACAAATTAAGTACAGTTTAGAAAATACTGAATTCTAGTACTTTATTAACCACTCCAAACAGTAAGTTATAGAAATATATATTATAGAGCAAAAATATTATATATAATCACCAGCAGTTCCAATTCCTTGATAAAAGTAAATGTACTATACACAGTTTTGAAAGAATTTTGCTCCCATTCACACTTTTGTGGAGGGGGGGTGTACATGTAAGTTTTAAATGCACTTAAAATGTAACTTTTGGAGTGCCCCAAATGGAAATTAATTTAGGGTTGCATGAGGTAAAGATTTTGTTTAAAATACATGATTTAAGAGTTTAATGAAAGGACTATTAACACTGTAGAAAAAAATAATTAAGCAGCCCTTGGTTCAGTTTTACTTTCAACAAAATTAAAAACAAAATTAAACACTTATTCAAAAATCTTAAACAGGAGCAATTAAAGGTTACTTATTTGGGGAACTGCTATTTCTCATAACTGTCTGTGTATCAGCCCTTTGAGGTATGCAAGATCAATAAACAGGCATGGCAGGGACTCTAGGAATGTTTTTATTGTAGCAGAATAACCAAATCTTGAAAGCCTATTAGAGTCCTCTCTGTTCCATCTTATACCAAACAAAATCAAGGGAGAGTAATTTTTGAGGTTTTTTCTCACTCTTTCTCAAGATTGATAATCTTTTCAGTGAATCTCTCCTTAACCATTTGATCATCCCTTCTCCATTTTTGAAGGCCAGGTTTAGATCCCTTACAGTCTATGTGTTGTACATATCTCTGACACACCTCTCACCATAAACACATATTGACAAGTACATCATCTTTGGCTGATTTGGGCCCCTCGGAAATCAGTGTAACTTAGTCTTGACTTATATTTCATTGATTGTAATGGAATCCTATCTATTACTTTTTATTCATGAATTATTCCTGAATCTATCTTCAACTAATTCCACTTGACTTTTATTTCATAGGAAAAAAACCCAAGAACAAATAACCATTCACAGTTTGCTGGTAGAAATGTGATATAGATAGGTAAGCAGACCTTACTGTTTTCTTGACGAAAATAAGCAAAAAAATAAGATAGGCTTAAGTACACCTACAGCAGTGATGGCTAACCTTTTTGTTGTTGCGTGCTGAAAGTGCGTGCATGCATGCACATGCCTGCACCCATAATGCAATGCACGCACGACCCATGTGACCCCCGCCCCCCGCACATGCACACACAACCCCCCGTGACCCCCACCCCCTGCACGCAACCCCCCCCCCCCACCCCCCCCCCCCCTGTGGATGCACGTGCAAACCCCCCCCCATGCTCCCCCTGCTCCCCTGCGCATGCACACACGTCTCCTGCATGCCCCCTGCGCATACACGGCAGATACCTGAAAATCAGCTGGCTGGCAGGATGCGCACATGCATGCACAGTGGAACTGAGCTCGCATGCCGGCAAAGATGGCTCTGCGTGCCACTTCTGGCACACGTGCCATAGGTTCACCTTCATGGACCTACAGTACCTCTAAAGTAGTGTTTCTCAACCTTGGCCACTAAGATGTGTGGACTTCAACTCCCAGAATTCCTAAGCCAGCACTGAAGTTGAAGTCCACACATCTTTTAAGTTGCTACGGTTGACAAACAATGCTCTAGGCTAAAGTATTAACTTTCCCTACACCATGTTCTGAAAAGGTCTCCACTAGCTCTATTCTTATCTACTTCCAATTAAAGAGGCTACCTTAAACAAATAAGCATTGAATACATTCCAACCATTAATTATATTTGGCATTTCTGTCATCAGAACCTTGCAGCCCATATTTGCTCCTTTAAGGTTCACCCCTCCTATCTAGCTACAGCAATTTCAATTCCTCTGAATAGGTAAATCGAAAGCTAGTTAAAAGCCAATAATAGCTGCAAGTGTTTCCTGTTGAACATTCAGGAAAATAATAAACGCTTTGCTTTATTGATTCAACAAAATAGACATGATGTTGAAAAGACAGAAATCATCTTAATGGACAATTAGACAGTCACAAAATATGTCCTTTATAGTTAACTCTCTAAAGTTCTTTTCCATACTATTTACCTCTCCAATCTCCATCAATGTCTCACTCATATCCAAACCTCCATAACCATATTGAAGATCAGCTTCAGTCAATTTGTTCTTTTTAATAAACTGTGTATTGAGGTATCTGTGAAAAAACCCAACACATTTCTTATCAGATATTTTCTAAAACTGTTCTATGGAAGAAAAAAAGTCAGGAAACGCACAGCATTTTTAAAATATATTTTTAGACCCAAGGAATACATATGCATGTACAATAATGAATTTCTAACACATCACAAACTTGGCTGGTGCTCCGTTTTGGCCAAGTTACTGGAGAAATCAGTTGGCAGAGAGAGCAAAATAGCACTATACAAACTTACAATATCTGACAACCTTGGGCTTTCAGTCCAATCACTGTGGCCCTATTCCCAATTAAGGTTTCCCACAGATAAACTGACCTCCATACTGAACACTCTGTGGCAGGGGAACTGCCCTGATGGACATGTGATGATGTAAAATTTTCTCAAGTTTAAAAATGTTTTAAGGCAAACTTTTGTGTAGAGACTGTCATGTAGTGACCTAGAAGTTTCCTGCCTATTTAAGACACCCAAGAGCAGACACATCCACATGTTGATGAAAATAAATAAAACGGCAGAAGTGTTAGGCAGTGGAAGACACTATTGGTGGTTATCAGACATTGCTAGTGTTGCATGTGGGCTGTATGAATCCAGGCATAGGAGGAGGAGAAATCTGAAGCTGAGGATCCAGCAGGATCTGAAAGAAAGATATGTGGATTGGACTAGCCATTAGAAAAGACTGCAGCATTTAGAAAAGACTGAGCAGATATCAGTTTGATAAGGATGCAAAAGGTAACTATGACATGATGGCTTGACAAAGATGCTGGAATTCCAAACAGTTTAGAAAAGCGCTATTTTTCCCTCTGATTTCCTCTGTAGGGTAAAAACAAGCCTGAGAAATGAAAAGTGAAGCTGTTGACTGGAGTGAGCATATCAAACTTGTGATAAGAAATAATTCTGTGAATAAGGGAGGGAGGAAAAGAGACAAAAATATTGATAAAACAGATAGTTTGTGGAGTTACATGTATCCTGTTCTATTGAAAAGTATAGTTTGTTAAGTCAAGGCAGTGCTTCTCAACCTCATCAACTTTAAGATGTGTGGACTTCAAGTCCCAGAATTCTAGAGCTGAAGTCCACACATCTTAAAAGTTGCCAAGATTGAGAAATACTGAGCTAAGGTCATGGTATATATTAGAAATAAGCACCAATTATTCTTCTAAAAGCACTGTAAAAAACATCACTGTAATTTTTGAGAACTGTGCATATGTGTATGTAAAATTCTTGTTCCATTTTCCACCTTCCAACACAGGCACCAGATGTGGGGAAAGAAAAAAACTTCCAGCACAGATTTGTAGTGCTAGTTTATTTTTCTAAGTGGGAGATATGTTGCCTGAATACAATAAATTGCCTTTTGGATATTGTGTGACTAGCCATGTCCCAAACAACTCTCACTTTGTACCTTTACAAGGCTCTTCCAATGAAAAATTGGTAAGCATATTTGTTAGGAATGTAAGTCACCTAACAGATATTTGGGTTAGAAATATATAAACCACGAGAAACATTTTAAAACTGTATCTTTAAGAAAATGCCAAACTGTAATTGGGTGTGGTTCCGCAAATGGCCATAAGATGGAGCCAGAAACCTGGGTTGTTTAGTCTTAGTCTCAGTGAGTCTCTGTTTCTTTCTGTTGGAGAGAGTTGCCGTTCCTCCTAATGACTGTTACTGATCATTGATGTAAGTCTGTTACTGAACTGTTTTTTGATACTGGACTTTGATATTTGGATTATCCCTGAACTGAACACTGACTGCTTTACCTGTGAATGACTTGGACTGCTTATCTTGGACTGTGCTTAAACGTTTATTGGAAGTAAAAACCTACATTTACTGTACAGTGTATCTGTGTGCTGTGTGTGTGTTATTCGACATTACTCTCACTACGTCTCCCTGTATGCGCTCATTCTCCCAACGGGGAATCACCTCAACAATATTCACAGCAAGTGTCAAAACTGTAAACGTACTCACTGGACCAAAACACTAAAACAGTTAAGATTAATCACATTTCCAAATTCCAGAATAAGTTCAAAATGCATTTACCTATATAAACAATCCATATATTCTGCCCCTTTACTGTATTCATCCCAGTTTCTATGATACATTACCAGTACTTTTTCTTCAGAGTCCAAGATTGTCTGTGGAAAAAAATACAGAGAAAAAAATATTTTATTATTCATGTATTTGAAATGTTAAAAAGCAACTCAATGCATAATAAATTCAGTTCAATAAACTATTTCAAGTATTTGGGACAAGTCATAAATATTTAACACTCCTATATCATATTTCAGAAAATAAAAACAAATGACTGTTTTCTTCCAACAGACTATACAGGTGAAACTCGAAAAATTAGAATATCGTGCAAAAGTTAATTTATTTCAGCAATGCAACTTAAAAGGTGAAACTGATATATGAGATAGACTCATTACACGCAAAGCAAGATAGTTCAAGCCGTGATTTGTCATAATTGTGATGATTATGGCTTACAGCTCATGAAAACCCCAAATCCACAATCTCAGAAGATTAGAATATTACATGTAATCAATAAAACAAGGATTGTACATAGAACAATATCGGACCTCTGCAAAGTATAAGCATGCATATGTACTCAGTACTTGGTTTGGGCCCCTTTTGCAGCAACTACTGCCTCAATGCGGCGTGGCATGGAAGCTATCAGCCTGTGTCACTGCTGAGGTGTTATGGAAGACTAGCGGCCTTCAGCTCTTCTGTATGACATGGCTCCCCAAATCAACACAGACTGTGGAAACTTCACACTGGACTTCAAGCATCTTGCAGTGTGTGCCTCTCCATTCTTCCTCCAGACTCTGGGTCCTTGGTTTCCAAATAAGATGCAAAAGTTGCTCTCATCAGAAAAGAGGACTTTGGGAGGGGGCGGAGCTGACGTTGCAACGATACTGCATGCAATCTCGGAGGTCTGAGATTACAGCCGATATCTTTGCCTCTGGACGGTCCCAACGGACCTAAACCGTCCCGAAGAGACGGTGAAAGTGAAGAGCACATCCTGCCGATCCCAGGGACACCACAAAGTCCCTGGTTGATCCAGGAGAAGCCCTTCTTGCCGGCGGCAGAGAGGCAGCCATCAAAGCTGCTGAAGTTGGGACAGTTCCGATCGGAAGAGACTGGAAAGAGAAAGTGTGTCGGTTTGGTGAGAACTGTTTTTTTTATCATTACTCTAAGACTTAAAGGGACACCCTAAGGAAAAGGAAAAATCTGTAAAAGTTTTGACAGAATGGAATAAGCGGCGGTTTTTAAACGGAAACGTCAAAGTAAGGCTTGGCTTTTTATTTTATTTTTTCTTATTACTGGACTTCTATCGCGATTTAACATTTGCTAACTGGACTGGCTTCTTTCTTATTTACATCTATTTTTTCTTTTCTTTTTTGACTTTGCAACATTTTAGATTAGAGGCTCCCTTTAGTTACTTTTCTTTTTTATATATATACTTTTTTTTAAATTTCTATTACGTTTTGCCTGGGAAAGGAGGGGGAAAGTGAGAGTAAAGAAACTTTGTAACACTGCCAACTAGAGGCTTGAAAATATCTTAGACGAAGCTGAGAAAGCTGAGAAAGAAAGATCAGAGACTCCTTTTCAAGGACATTGCAACGTGATAAGATAGAGGGAAGAGCACGGGAGAGTGTTATTGCAGGTGTTCTTCTGGATTTCTATCAACAATTGAAGTTTGGTTTTGAAGTCTGTGGAGAAGAGAGTTATAATAAGAGCCTTGGATGATTAAATAAAGTGCAGTGTGTTCTTTTTATTTTTTTTAAGTTGTGCTACCCCTCCTTACCAGCTTTACTGTACTCTTTTTTTAAAAAAAAAACCTTTATTTTTGTAATATTTCCATTTTTTCTTTTTATTTTAAAGGGAAAGCCTCAAAAAAAAATTCTTTTTTTCCCCCCTTCTCCTCTGGGATTTTTTGCTTTTTCCATCCATACTTTTGGTTTATTTTTATGTTTTTATTTTTTTATTTTTGAGACCTTTTAATTGGATTAAGGTGGTGAAGAACCTGAAGAATTTTTTTCTCTCTTTTTCTTTTTTTGTTCTTTTTAAAACGTTTTTGTTTCTTCCCTTCCTTTTCACTTAACTATTGATTGGATTAAGGCTTGGAAGAACCTGAAGAAATTTTCTCTCCTTTTTTTTTTAATTACTATTGGGCTTTTTTCCTTCTACCATTTTTATTTTTCATCTTGGATTATAATTGGCTACTTCATAATTGGATTAAGGTTCAGAAGAACCTGAAGATCTTCAATTGTTTAAAATGAGCAGGAAATTTATAGCTTCTGGCTCTTCAACTTCTACTTCCGCCTCCCCACCTGGAGGACAACGTTCAATCCAGACAATGTTAAAGCAAGACAAAGAACAAGAAAAAGTGACCTTACAGATGATTATGCAAGGAATCCAAGAACTTAAAACAAAATCAGACACTATTGAAAAGAGAATAGAGAAAACTGATGAAAAAGTGGAGAATATTCAACAAATGATGGTGAAGTATGATAAGAGATTCCAAAAAAATTGAAGAAGAAGATAAACAAAGAGACAAAAAGATTGGAGACATTGATACCAGATTAACAGTGGTTGAACAAGATAAAAGTGGGATGCTGAAATGGGAGATGGACAGATCAGAATTTTATCTCAGATTTCAAAACATAGAGGAAGAAAAAGGACAAAATCTAGCTGAGATAATGATAGAAATATTGGCTGAAGCTTTGGAAATAACAGAAGAGAAGATGATGGATGGAGTAGATGAAGTATATCGAGTTTTTACAAGATATGCGATGAGAAATAACCTACCAAGAGAAGTTCATATCAGATTTACAAAAAAAGCCATTAAAACACAAATATTGCAAGTGGCAAGAGAGAAAACTCTGAAATACAAGGGCAAGGAGATTGTGGTCTTAAAACAAATACCCAGAAAAGTGAGAGAGATAAGAAGAGAATACCGATTCTTAACTAAAATGTTACTGAAAAAAGAGGTGAATTATAGATGGCTAATTCCAGAAGGATTAATGTTTACATGGCAAGAACAGAGACACAGAATTGATTCAATTGAGAAAGCAGAATTATTCTACGCAGAATTTTTTGGAAGGAGAGAGGAAGAGGCAGAAAGAGGTCTCATTAATTGAATTCCAAGAGGAGCAAATGGAGACTGAAAAAGAAGGCGCAGTAGGTGGACAGGTGGAAACTAAAGAACAACGTGAACCAAGATCTACAAGAGCTACCAAACCTAACTATAAAGCATAATCATGGAAGAGAAAAAACTGATTACAATGAATATAAATGGACTTAATTCAGCTGCTAAAAGAAGGAAAATTTTTCATAAATTAGAGAAATTAAAATTTGATATAATTTGTCTACAAGAAGTACACATTAAAAAACAATATGAACAATTGTTGGTCCAGCCAAAATTAGGGAAAATATTTACTTCTTTGACTCAATATAAGAAAAGAGGAGTGGTTTTATATATTAAAGAGACCATCTCAGCAAAATTGATTCATACTGATGAAGATGGAAGAGTATTAATGGTGGAAATAATGGACAATAATATGAAAACACTCCTGATTGCAATTTATGCTCCGAATGATAAACAAGAAGAATTCTATAAAAAATTACATAGGAAAATAATTGAACTGGACTATGTTAATATAGTTATGATGGGAGACTTCAATGGAATTGTAGACAACAAATTTGATTATACAGCAACAACAACAAAGCAAAATAGAAAGACTCTCCCTAAATCCTTTTTTAAAATGACAGATGAAATAAACTTAAAAGATATATGGAGAGAAAGAAATGCTAAAACCAAACAATACACTTTTTACTCAAATAGACATTTATCATGGTCCAGAATAGATATGATTTGGATTTCAACAGAACTAATATCTAATATTCAAGAAACAAATATTGAAACAAGTACTTGGGCAGACCACATTCCAGTGACAATTAAATGGAAAGGACAAAAAAGATCGAGATGGACGTTAAATAATACTATTTTCAAGGAAAATGATTTCATACAGCGGATGGAGAAAGAATTGGCCTTTTTCTTTAGAGAAAATAAAAAAGAAGATACTTCAATTCAGAATGTATGAGACACAATGAAGGCATATGCTAGAGGCTTGATAATAGACTATACAAGGAAAAGGAACAACAGGAAAAGGCAAGCCACTAAAGCTTTAGAAGACGAGCATAAAAGACTTGAAAAAGAGCTACAGAAAACGCCACAGAAAAAAGACATTAAACTAAAATTGGACATAATTAAACACAAAATGGGTCAAATAGAGAAAGAAGAATTAGCACAGAAAATTAGAAGTGCTAAACAGAACTATTTTGAAGATGCAAACAAACCAGGTAGATGGTTAGCATACAAACTGAGAAAGGAGAAAGAATCAAGGAAAATATTGCAGTTAATAGATGATCAAGGTCAAGTTTGCTACGGCAATAAAGAGAAAAAGGAAATTATTCGAGACTTCTATGGGCAACTATATAAGCAAGAGAATATTGATGAGGAAAGAGTCAAACAGTATTTACAGAATGCTAATCTACCTAAGATACCTAAAGAGACTGAAAAAATGTTAGAAAGCAATATAACAATGATGGAATTAACTGAAGCACTTAAGAAGCAAAATAATGGAAAGGGCACCAGGCCCAGATGGACTTCCGGCAGAATTTTATAAAACATTACAAGAATCGTTGAGCCTTCCATTGCTAGAAGTCATGAATGAAGTTATGTCAAAGAAGATGATACCTAAAACATGGTCAGAAGCCTATATTACACTTATTCCAAAAGAAGAGGCTGATCCATTGCAAATTAAGAATTATAGACCTATTTCTTTACTAAATGCAGATTATAAAATTTTCGCTTCAATATTGGCAGACTTAAAAAATACTTAAATAACTTTATTCATCCTGATCAAAATGGATTTCTGCCAAAGAGACAAATCAAAGATAATATGAGAGTAATTTTGGACACTTTGGAATATTATGAGGCACACCCCGAAAAGCAAATGGCTTTGATATTTTTAGATGCACAAAAGGCATTTGATAATGTGAATTGGAGATTCATGCTATTATTATTGGAACAGATGGGTTTTGTCAGAAAATTCATTCAAGCAATAGAAGCCATATACCATAAGCAAACAGCAAAGGTAATGATAGAGGGAGAATTGACAGATTCCATCAATATAAGAAAAGGTACAAGACAAGGATGCCCACTATCACCCTTGCTATTTGTATTAACTTTGGAAGTGTTAAATAGAAATATTAAAGACGAAAAGAGTATAAAAGGAATGAAAATTAAAAAGGAAGAATTTAAATTGCAAGCCTTTGCGGATGATTTGGCCTTTATTCTGGAAGACCCCTTAGACACAGCTCCAAAATTATTGGAAAAGATAGAGACATATGGTGAGGTGGCTGGTTTGAAAATAAACAAAGATAAAACAAAGATCTTGACAAAGAATATGTTATTAAGACAAAGAGAAGAACTGGCAGACCTGTTGAAAATTCAAGTTACGAATAAGGTTAAGTATTTGGGGATACATTTGACATCAAGATGTAGTACATTAAAAGAGAACAATTATATTAAACTTAAACAACAGATAGCGTTAGACTTGATGAAATGGGAGAACTTACAATTGTCATTAATAGGGAGAATCTCAACAATCAAGATAAATATCTTACCCAGAATCTTATATTTGTTTCAAACAATACCAATTAGGCTTGGAAAAGACTATTTTGAAGATTTAAATAAAATTGTGTTGAAGTATGTATGACAAGGTAAGAAAGCGAGAATAAAGTTAAAACTCTTGCAAGATGCTAGAATTAGAGGAGGATTTGGTTTGCTTAATTGGGAGTTGTACTATCAAGCTACAAACTTGATGTGGGCTAAGGAATGGATAACATTAAGAAATACTAGATTGTTGACATTAGAAGGACATGATTTGTTGTTGGGGTGGCATGCTTTTTTATGGTACAAGGGAACCAAAACACAGGGCTATTTTAGAAGACATCATATACGGGAGTCTTTGTGGTTAAATTGGGAGAAGATTAAAAGACAATGCTATTTGAAAATTCCAGTCTGGTTATCGACTATTGAAGCATTTTCCTATCCTATAATATACAAGAAGGAACAAACAGATATGGGGAAATTTTGAATGAAAAGGGTGAACTTAAATCTATGCAAAAACTAGAGGAACAAGGTATAAAGATGAATTGGTTTTCATATGCGCAAATACACTCAAGGTATGATAAGGATTTTAAAACAGAAGGTTTTTATTATAAATTGACTGACTTAGATAAGATTTTGACAGGTACTGATGAAAAGGTGATTAAAAAACTGTATGGATATCTATTAGAAATTAAACTAGAAGAAGAACAAGTTAAAGAAACTATGATTGCTTGGGGGAAGAATTTTGGATATGGGATTGATTTAGAGAAATGGCAAAAATTGTGGTCTCAAAATTATAAAATGACAATGTCAACAGCATTTAAAGAAAATTTGTATAAGATGTTTTACAGGTGGCATTTTCCCCCGACAAGAATAGCAAGAATGTTCAAGAATAAATCCGAAAAATGTTGGAAATGTCATCAGATACCTGGCTCATACTACCCTATGTGGTGGACTTGTGCGGATGCGAGAAAATACTGGACTAAAATCCACACGTTGGAAAAAATGACAAAAAACATATAGATTTGAAACCAGATATATTTTTATTGGGAATTCTACCTGATACTTACAGTAAAGATTTAAAATATTTGATTGTAAATGTATTAACAGCGGCTAGGATTGTATTTGCTAAAAATTGGAAAAATGAGAAAATACCATCACAGGAGGAAACTGTTAAGAAAATATTGGAATGTGCTGAAATGAGTAGATTGACATGTGAAATTAGAGAACAAGAGGATAAACAATTTTACAAAATTTGGGATCTTTTCTATCAATGGTTAGACAATAAAATATAATATTAAAATATGTAGAATTTTAGAAAACAATGAATATATAAAGATGTATTTCTTTTCTTTTTTATTATTATATCTATAAAATGTTTCTAGATAGATTTGGGAGGATTATATGAATTGTTATAAAATAAGTTAAGTAAATTATAGTTATCTCGCAAAGTATGAATGAACAAAATTATAGTCAAATGATTGATAATGATACTAGGGTATTCAATTTTTGATTGATAATATGAGTTATTATGCAATGTAATTGTAATTGAGACTATGAAATGGATGCACACAAAAATTGTAAACCAACCGACACACTGCTTGTACACTTATGGAAGAAAGTTGGATGTTTTTATGTTTTGTTTGTTTTTGTTTGTCTTTAAAAACCAATAAAATTTACAAAACAAAAGAGGACTTTGGACCACTGAGCAACAGACCAGTTCCGTGTTTCTTTAGCCCAGGTAAAACGCTTCTGACGTTTGTTGTTCAGGAGCGGCTTGACAAGAGGAATACAACATTTGAAGCCCATGTCCAGGATCGGTCTGTGTGTGGTGGCTCTTGATGCACTGACTCCAGCCTCAGTCCACTCCTTGTGAAAGTCCCCAACACTTTTGAATGGCCTTTTCCTGACAATCCTCTCCAGGATGCGGTCATCCCTGCTGCTTGTGCACCTTTTTCTTCCACACTTTTCCCTTCCACATAACTTTCTATTAATGTCCTTTGATACAGCACTTTGGGAACATCCAACTTCTTTTGCAATTACCTTTTGAGGCTTTCCCTCCTTATGGAAGGATGTCAATGATGGCTTTTTGCACAACTGTCAGGTCAGCTGTCTTTCCCATGATTGTGCTTCCTACTGAACCAGACTGAGAGACCATTTAAAGGATCAGGAACCCTTTGCAGGTGTTCTAGCTTAATTAGCTGATTAGAGTGGGATACTTTGAGCCTCGCATATTGAACCTTTTCACAATATTCTAATTTTCTGAGATTGTGGATTTGGGGTTTTCATGAGCTGTAAGCCATAATCATCTCAATTATGACACATCACGGCTTGAACTATCTTGCTTTGCATGTAATGAGTCTATCTCATATATTAGTTTCACCTTTTAAGTTGCATTACTGAAATAAATTAACTTTTGCACGATATTCTAATTTTTCAAGTGAGTCCTGCTAGATTACTAACTTTGCTCACAAAGGTTGGGATTCAGTATCATTTGGAGAGCCACAGGTTCTTTACCCCAGTGATTAATGTTGGAGTTACTTATTCCAGAATTCTTAGAAAAGTTAATTGAAGGGCACCTTCACTAGCCTTTCTATTTGTTTCAATTAAACTGTTCTAATATCCAATCTGATATTCAGATTTCATTTTCTATTGCAAAAGATAAGTTGAAACAAGCTATTTTTCTTGATATTATGTTATTTTTATATTTTCTTTCACCTAAAAAATTTAGCTTGAAATTGATCTATTCAAGTTTCACCAAAATATTTTCCCCTCACTTATCATTTTGTAATTCACATGGCAGTAGTAATGATCATATGATTTAAGGATCAATAGCTAAACAGATGATTGCAACTTTTCAGTAGTAGTAAATAGTAAATTTAATAGTAAAGTTCATGGGAAATACCTGAAAAAAACCAGCCTTTCTAATGATACAGGTTGTTTATGACATAGATTTTTAATAAGACTGATCTTTGAAAAATAATAATATAGTCATATTTTGCAGCAAATATATATTTTTTTTACAGATTCATTTTAACTACCCACAATGTCCTTGAAACCACGAGTAGTTGATTTTGATGAAACATGGAACAAGCTTCTCACAACTATTAAAGCTGTTGTTATGTTGGATTATGTTGAAAGAGCAACATGGAATGATCGCTTCTCGTATCCTTTTATTGGAAGACAGATATTGATTACACAGGATTAAATGATGTACAAAAATTGATTTCTTTACAGAAATTAGAGCCGGAATAAAACACATTCAGCATTAACCCTAGCACTAATGGGTTTTTGTAACACAACTTCTGTTAAGAGCCTGTTATGGTATACACCAGTGATGGCTAACCTTTTCGGCACCAAGTGCCCAAAGCGCACATGCGCGCATCTCAAAAATACACACATTTTCAGGATGCCCCCCCCCCCCCCCCCCACGCATATGCATGTGACCCTCGCACATGCACCCTGCACATGCACGTGTGACCCCGCCCAGGTGCACCCCTGCATGTGCACCCTACCCCTGCACATGCACGTGCAACCCCCCGCATGTGCGCCACTGCGCCTGCACATGCAACCCCCATGCGCGATCTGCCCCCTGTGCATGTGCAGCAGAGACCCGAAGACCAGCTGGCTGGCAGGACGTGCGCATGTGCGGCGGAGCTGAGCTGGGGCGACAGCTTGAGTACCCAGAGAGAGGGCTCTGCATGCCACCTCTGGCACGTGTGCCATAGGTTTGCCATCACGGGTATATACAGTAGATTAAGTAAAGCCTAATAATTTGCTAAGAATGGTAAATGTGTCTAAACTATGTAAAGTGTGTTTACTATATGATTCTATGCTGTCTGTTCTGAACATAAACCCTAACCCTTTGCATATAGCAGCAGAGTCAGCATTCAGTTTGCAAGCCCCAGGACTGTACCGCGGCTGCGGTGGGGCTTTCTGCAGCAGGAAATACCAGTAATTGAAAAGTGCCCGCATACTCACCGGTCTGGTTTGAGGCTTACTGTGAGTTACTGTGTATTTGGGAACAGAATGGAGTCTGGAGGGGCTGATTGTGAGGGGACTTCCTTTCAGCAGATGGCGCCCCTCTCCCCTTTGTCTTGGGCCAAAACTCTTGAAGGGACAGCCAGACCCAAGTCAGCTAAGTCAGAAACTGCTGCCAAGATTAAGGCCAGAGTGTTTGCTTCCAAAAAGTCATCAAGGGTTGAAGAGAAGCAGGCTATGAGAAGGAAGAAAGCCTTAGAAAGTGAATTTGAGAAGGCTAGGAAGTACCTAGAACGTCAGAGGCAGTCTGAACCCAGTATGGCTGATGACATGTTTTCCTGCCAATTTTCTGAGGACAGGCCTCAGCCGGAAGAGATTGCAGGACCCAGTAGACTACATGCAGAAGCCTGGTCTCCAGAGGGCTCTAGTGGGCAAAATATTCAGCAGGGCCTTCCACTACCTGCAAGCTTCCCAGTATCTGCCAGTTCTATGTCAGGGATGGCTGTACCTGCTGGTGCAGGGAAACAGCTTATTGCAAGGGCTGTCCCAGAGGCTACCTTTACTCCTACAGCAGCGGGGCTTCGCCCAGAGGAGCCTCAGGTTCAAGAGATGCCCCTTTTCATCAGGGCTTGGATTTCACAGGCCATGAGGCAGGAGATAGCTGCAGAATTTCAGCAGCACCAGAAGTTGCCCACATCAAGGGCTGAACACAATTTACAACCAGATCATTGGCTCTCTGCAGGTGAGAGAGCAGCCTATCACAGGCCTTATTCTCAACCTTCGCCCAGAAGCCAGTCCTCCATCTTGGAGGGAGAGCTGAGAGAGGATGTGGAGTGGTCTGAGGATGAAGGGGAAACATCTGGCACCCTGGCCTCCCAAGGGCCTGTACCATCCCAACCTATTTAAGCCTCTGCTCTTTAAGGCAAAGAGCACGGCTCGTCTGAGGAAGGAAACGGTGGTCCAGGGTAACCCTCAAGATGAGTCGGATCCAGAGGAATTCATTTTCTCAGAAAAGACTACAGAGGCAGATGCTATCCCTGTGCCTAAGATGTTCCTAGATGTGATCAGGAGGCAGTGGGTCATGCCCGGGATATACTCCTGATCCAGCAGTTTGGAGTCTTCAACGTAGACCCTGAGTTACTAGACGCTATTCAGGTCCCAACGGATGCTCCTGTAGCGGCCTTGACATCATCAGTTTTGCCACCGGATGCAGAGGATGCACTTAAAGCAGAGGAAAGGAAGGAAGAGATGTCTCTTCGCAGGGCACATCAAGCAGACTTCTGGGCAATCGGGGCTTCCAGGGCTGCATCTTTCTTCACTAGGGCCTCCTTGTGTTGGCTCAGGCAGCTGCAGGGAAGGATCCCAGCTGAGGATCTTCAAGTCCACCAGGACCTCAATAAAATCGCAGCTGCAGAATTTATGGCGGATGCTAAGTTTTCTTCAAGGGCTGTTACCTCTTTGGTCACAGTCCGTTGGATGTTGTGGCTCCGCCATTGGAACATGGACAATAACAAGTGGAAGCTAGCTTCCTCCCCTTTCAAGGGGGAGAAGCTATTTGGGGAGTCTCTGGAACCATTTTTAGTGGAGACCAGAGATAAGAGGAAAATTCTTCTGTCCCAGGGCAGACGAGAGGACTACCGTACCTCACCCTATTTTAGGAGGCCCTCCTTTCGGCAGGGGGAAGCTGGGGCGACCTTTTCCCAACAGCAGTGCCCCTTTTACTCCAGATTCTCCTACCAGGCAGACAGACCTGCATTTGGATTCAGCCCGTCAGCAGTCACAGGACAAGGGTCCCTTTCAGGGCAACAACAGCAGGTCCTTGTGACGTTCCAAGTGACATCGGTTTTTGTCTCCCCATAGGGAGGCCATCTTGGTCTGTTCGCACATCGTTGGGAACAGACCACGACAGATGCCTGGATCAGGGACACAATAAGAGCAGGGTTGTCCCTTGAGTTTCTTCTCCCCCCAAATTTTTCATCCGCTGCCCCGTTTCCAAGGATCCAGCAAAGAGGGACTTCGTGGAATCGGCAATACAGCATTTGTTGGACATCCAGGCCATACAACCTGTCCCAGTGAACCAGAGGGGACAAGGGTTTTATTCAATGTTGTTCGTGATCCCAAAGGCCTCCGGGTGGGGTGGGGGGTGGAGAGCGATCCTAAATCTCAAGGGACTCAACAGGCATCTGGTCTACAGAAGATTCAAGATGCATTCCTTCCATTTCATTCTGGAAGAGATTCGGGAGGGGGACTTGTTGACTTCTGTGGACTTGACGGAGGCTTACCTTCACGTGCCCATTCATCCAAATCACCGACAGTTCCTGCGGTTTTGCTATGCTGGGCACCATTTTCAGTACATGGCCCTCCCGTTCAGCCTGTCATCGGCTCCAGAGACGTTTACCAAGATCCTGGCAGCGGTGGCAGCATACCTCAGAACCCTTCCCATCAGGATCCAGTGCTACTTGGACAATATCCTGATCGAGTCCTCCTTGTGCCTACAAGCGGAGGAGGATCTGCATACGACAATTGGGATCCTCTGGGATCATGGCTTCTCAATCAACATGGACAAATGTTATTTGGTTCCCTCGACCCAGCTTGTACACTTGGGGTCAATTATAGATAGTGGTGGGATTCAAATTTTTTTACTACTGGTTCTGTGGGCATGGCTTGGTGGGTGTGGCAGGGGAAGGATACTGTAAAATCTCCATTCCCTCCCCACTCCTGGGGGAAGGATACTACAAAATCCCATTTCCTCCCCACCCCACTAACCTGCTTTCCAGCTCCATTCTCCTGTGCAGGGCAACAAAAGAAGACCCAGCTCATCAGCTGGGACTTGGAAGGCAGAGAATAGATGGGGGCAGGGCCAGTCAGAGGTGCTATTTGCCGGTTCTCCAAACTACTTAAAATTTCTGCTACCGGTTCTCCAGAACTGGTCAGAACTTGCTGAATACCACCACTGATTATAGACACCTTAACTGGACAGGTCTTTCTCTCTCAGAAGCGACAGGACAGCATCAAGGCCTTGACAGACCAGATTCTGTCAGCCAGAGGGGCTCCTCTCGCCTTGCTGTCTCAGCTCCTGGGCAAAATGATCTCCTGTATTGCCATAGTTCCCTGGGCACGATTTCACGCCCGGTCCCTGCAGTGGTTTCTGCTTCTCTATCAAAAGGTGGGCCAAGGCAATTCAGCGAGGGTTTGAGTGCCACCAAGGGTACTTCACTCACTTCACTGGTGGCAGTCCCGGGCTATTGCTCGGGGTTGCTGCTTCAAGGAACCTCGAAGACTGACCATCACAACTGATGCCAGTCTGTTTGGTTGGGGGGCCCACCTGGGATCCCAGGTGACCCAGGGGCAGTGGATGCAAGAGAAGCTGCATCACAATATAAACTGGCTGGAGCTCAGGTTAGCCCAGTTGGCCCTCAAAGGATTCTAGCAGGTTGTTTTAGGACAGCATGTTCTAATCCTCACAGACAATGTGGCCACCAAGGTCCACATCAATCGGCAGGGGGGTACCAGGTCCAGGTCCCTAATGCAGGAATTTACCCTACCGTGCCTTTGAGCACAGAGACATCTACTATTGATATGGGCAGAGCACATCTCGTGAGTATCGAATGTGCAGGCAGACTGGCTAAGCAGGGCCACAGTCAACCAGTCAGAGTGGCGCCTACATCCCAGTCTGTTAGAGGAGCTTTTGGAGCGGTTCGGCTGTCCAATTCTGGACCTCTTTGCCTGTCCGTCGAGCAATCAACTTCCAAGATTCCTTGCGAGGTTCCCAGCACCAGGGGTGGAAGGGGTCGATGCACTGCCCTGCCCGTGGCCCCGTGGCCTGTTGTATGCCTTCCCCTCTCTTCCCCTGATTCCAGGGACAATCAGGAAGGTGCTGTTGGAGAGGGCGGAGGTCTTGCTACTTACTCCACACTGGCCCAAACGACTGTGGTTCGCTGATCTGGTAAGCCTGTCGATTTCCAGGCCTTGGAGGATTCCCCCAGACAGAGTCTCCCTCATCCAGGGTCCCATCATCCACCCAGAACCCTAGTGGCTCCAGTTAACCGTCTGGCACTTGAGCGGGGACTTCTGAGATGGGAAGAGTTCTCCAATAAGGTCATCCAGACAGTCCAGGTGGCCAGACAACCTTCCACTACTAGGATTTATGATGCAATGTGGAAGATTTTCTGTGGTTGGCGTTCAAGGCAACAGCTTGAACCCACCTTGGTGTCAGTGGCAGATATTCTGGAATTTCTGCAAGACAGTCTGGACAGCTGTCTATCCCTGAATACTTTGAGACGGCAGGTGGCAGCCTTGGCTTTGGTGTTGTTGTTTGAGAACCTGGGCTCTCTCGCCCAGCACCCTAGAGTGAGAGCCTTTCTTGGGGTGCCACGAACCTGAAGCCATGGGTGGTGCACTGGTACTCCACTTGGGACTTACCAAAAGTATTGCAGGCTCTGACTGTGGCACCATTTGAGCCTCTATGAGAGGTCAGCCTGCACCTACTAACGTACAAGGTGGATTTCCTGGTGGCCATTACCTCAGCCAGAAGGATTTCGGAGTTGGCGGCCCTACTGGTGAGGAAGGACCTGTGTGTTTTTCATCAGAACAGGGTGGTTCTGTGGCTGGACCCTGCCTTTCTACCTAAGGTGAACTCCTTGTTCCATCATTAGCAGGAGTTGATCTTGCCTGATTTCTGTCCAGAGCCTAGGCATGCTCTGGAGATGAGATGGCATACCTTGGATGTTAGGAGGGCCCTCCGCATTTACATCAAACGAACCACTTTTATCAGAAAGACTGAGTCCCTGTTCATATCTTTTCAACCGTCAACTCTGGGACACAAGGTTACGCCTTCTACTGTTAGACGCTGGCTGAGGGCTTGTATTGCCAAGGCATACGAGCTCCAGGCCCTCCCGGTGCCCAGAAAAATTACGGCACACTCTACCAGGAGCGCAGCCACAACAGCAGCTTGGGCGACACAGGCCTCTGTGGAGGAGATTTGTTGGGTGGCGACATGGTCATCACCGTCACCCTTCATCCAGCACTATAGACTGGACACATTCACATCTGCGGAAGCAGCCTTCAGCAGGTGAGTACTGCAAGGAGTACATGTCGAGGCGGGGACTCCAGACCAATTCCCGCTTGTAGGACAGCCAGCTTTGGTATTTCCCACTCTGGATTCTCCCATCGACTCAGTGGAGAATGGGTGTTGGTACTTACCTGAAACACCATTTCTTGGGGAGTCGATGGGAGAATCCAGCCCCATCCTGTGGACTGTCTGATCCAGAGTCCAGAAGGGGTTACCTTCGGTTTGGAGGACGACTGGATTCACTTCACCTTCGTTTTGACTGGGGACTGTTACCAGGGAGGCATGTCCTCAGAATTCACCTCAGTCTGAAGAGCACGTAACATGAGACTACCCCACTCTGGATTCTCCTGTCGACTCCCTGAGAAATGGCGTTTCAGGTTAAGTACCAACGCCCATTCCATGTACTGGAATGCTATGCTTTATTGACTTCAAGTAGCATGGCTAAATATAATGCGAGAAGCTAGGCACTGTCTATGGTAGTACTAACTTTTTAAGAGTGTTCTCAAATGGCATGTATGGATTTTGACTTTAAAGGGGGTCCTGTGCTCCTGAGCTACAGTTTTTTTCTCTAACTTAGTATTAACCTAATTCACGAATGTCTTTTAACTATGGTTTGAGAAAGAAAGCTATAAAGTATGTTATCAAAGTTTTTGGTGTATATTTAATATATTAACTTTGTGAAATATAGTGTGAAAGAAGGGAGAAAAAATTCAAACATCCAATCATCCCAAGTACATTTATATGTGACATATATATTTAGAAAAAAATCTTGTCTCCTATTTAACATTCAGTGCATATAAAAAGTCTACACACCCCTGTTAAAAGTGCCAGGTTTTTGAGATACAAAAAATTCAGACCAAGATAAATCATTTCAGATTTTTCCCACCTTTATTATAACATATAAGCTGTGCAATTCAATTAATAAACAAACTGAAATCTTTTAGGGGGAAAATACCAATAAAAATGTACAATAACATGGTTACATAAGTGTGCACACCATTAAACTAATACTTTGTTGAAGCACTTTTTGATTTTATGACAGCATTCAGCCATGAATTTATGGATTCTTTGCACTTAATCCCTTCTGATGCCATTTTTTGGAGAAAGCCCCCCTTTCTACCCATAAGTGTTCTCTACACTGTCTGAGAGGCAGGGATTCCAGTATTTTTTTCCCTGAAGCCTGAAAAAGTTTGAAAACCCTTACTCTTCATCAGAGTGAAGTGCAGCTGGAATGGCAAATGAGTCAACCTCTTTGGAACCCCAGCAAGATACTGGTTTTCTTTTTCCTTTCTGTCAAGCTCTCATTAGAACTTGAGTTACAAAAGCCTAAAACATATTTTATCCTTGACTTGACACTCAGGGACATATATGCTTTGTGTGTGGCCTATCCCGAACCTCTTGGGGAGAGACTTTATATGGAAACTAAATGTTTTTTGGAAAATCACGTACACCATTTGCACAAGGTAACTATGGAATGGATAAAAAGTGAATGCTAATATTGAATGTCAGAATTAAGGAGTGTGCATATATTAAGTAAACAGCAATTACAGGTGAAACTGTAATTATTAAAAGGTATGCAAACTATAACTATACAGGTGAAACTCAAAAAATTAGAATATCGTGCAAAAGTTAATTTATTTCAGCAATGCAACTTAAAAGGTGAAACTAATATATGAGATAGACTCATTACATGCAAAGCAAGATAGTTCAAGCCGTGATGTGTCATAATTGAGATGATTATGGCTTACAGCTCATGAAAACCCCAAATCCACAATCTCAGAAAATTAGAATATTGTGAAAAGGTTCAATATGCTAGGCTCAAAGTGTCCCACTCTAATCAGCTAATTAAGCTAGAACACCTGCAAAGGGTTCCTGATCCTTTAAATGGTCTCTCAGTCTGGTTCAGTAGGAAGCACAATCATGGGAAAGACAGCTGACCTGACAGTTGTGCAAAAAGCCATCATTGACATCCTTCCATAAGGAGGGAAAGCCTCAAAAGGTAATTGCAAAAGAAGTTGGATGTTCCCAAAGTGCTGTATCAAAGGACATTAATAGAAAGTTATGTGGAAGGGAAAAGTGTGGAAGAAAAAGGTGCACAAGCAGCAGGGATGACCGCATCCTGGAGAGGATTGTCAGGAAAAGGCCATTCAAAAGTGTTGGGGACTTTCACAAGGAGTGGACTGAGGCTGGAGTCAGTGCATCAAGAGCCACCACACACAGACCGATCCTGGACATGGGCTTCAAATGTTGTATTCCTCTTGTCAAGCCGCTCCTGAACAACAAACGTCAGAAGCGTTTTACCTGGGCTAAAGAAACACGGAACTGGTCTGTTGCTCAGTGGTCCAAAGTCCTCTTTTCTGATGAGAGCAACTTTTGCATCTCATTTGGAAACCAAGGACCTCTGGAGGAAGAATGGAGAGGCACACACTGCAAGATGCTTGAAGTCCAGTGTGAAGTTTCCACAGTCTGTGTTGATTTGGGGAGCCATGTCATGCAGAAGAGCTGAAGGCCGCTATTGAAGCATCCTAGTCTTCCATAACACCTCAGCAGTGACACAGGCTGATAGCTTCCATGCATTGAGGCAGTAGTTGCTGCAAAAGGGGCCCAAACCAAGTACTGAGTACATATGCATGCTTATACTTTTCAGAGGTCCGATACTGTTCTATGTACAATCCTTGTTTTATTGATTACATGTAATATTCTAATCTTCTGAGATTGTGGATTTGGGGTTTTCATGAGCTGTAAGCCATAATCATCACAATTATGACAAATCACAACTTGAACTATCTTGCTTTGCATGTAATGAGTCTATCTCATATATTAGTTTCACCTTTTAAGTTGCATTACTGAAATAAATTAACTTTTGCACGATATTCTAATTTTTCAAGTTTCACCTGTATTACACTGAATGATGTAGATCAGGGGTCCTCAACCACCAGGCCGTGGACCGGTACCGGTCCGTGGAGCACTCTGTACCGGGCCGCAAAGAAAAAAAAATTAAAAAATGGCGGCTTTCTTCGCCTTCGGTGAATGCTGCTGGGATAGGGGATCAAGGACACAAATGAAAGAAGGGGAGGGAGGAAGCAACCGAAGCCTGTCCTGCTCTCTGGCTCAGCAGCTTCGGTTTCCTCCCGCCTTGTTCCTCTCTCAGTCGCTCTCTCGCTGCTCCACCAGCCTGCCCGCCCGCGCGCGGTTCAATTCAGTGCCCCGTTCTGCCTGTCTGGTTGTTTGGGAGCAGCTTCGGCTGAGAATAATAACTATTCGCCTCTTTTTATCAGCCGAAGCTGCTCCGAAACGAAGAAGGCAGGCAGGCAGGCAGAACGGAGCACTGTGGATTGAACCGCGCGTGGGCGGGCGGGGTGGGGGTAAACGGGCGCTTCGGAGGAGCTGCGGCGACAGGAAAAGCCACACACCCCCCTAGCTTCTTTGAAGCAGTTTCTTCCTGGGCTGGTGGAGCAGCGAGAGAGCGACTGAGAGAGGAACGAGGCAGACACCTGAGGGAGGGAGGGAGACACCTGAGGGATGGGGCTGAGGGAGGCAGGGCCGAGGCGCTCCCTGAACTTGGTGGTTTGCTGGCAGACGTTTTATTACCCGACTAGGTAACAACATCAGATGTTACCTAGTCAGGTAATGAAACGTCTGCAAGCAAACCACCAAACTCGGATTCT
>NW_020717581.1:28104-50246 GCF_900518725.1 Notechis scutatus | reverse complement strand
ATTATTGTCCATTATTTCCACCATCAAGATTCTTCCATCATCATCTGTATATATTTGTTCTGCTGGAATTGTAACTCTAATATATCAAACCACTCCTCTTTTCTTACATCGTGTCAACGCAGTAAACAATTTCCCTAATTTTGGCTGTATCAATATTTGTTCATGTTGCTTTTTAATATGTACAGGTGAAACTCAAAAATTTAGAATATCGTGCAAAAGTTCATTTATTTCAGTAATGCAACTTAAAAGGTGAAACTAATATACGAGATAGACTCATTACATGCAAAGCAAGATAGTTCAAGCCGTGATTTGTCATAATTGAGATGATTATGGCTTACAGCTCATGAAAACCCCAAATCCACAATCTCAGAAAATTAGAATATTGTGAAAAGGTTCAATATGCTAGGCTCAAAGTGTCCCACTCTAATCAGCTAATTAAGCCAGAACACCTGCAAAGGGTTCCTGAGCCTTTAAATGGTCTCTCAGTCTGCTTCAGTAGGAATCACAATCATGGGACAGACTGCTGACCTGACAGTTGTGCAGAGAACCATCATTGACACCCTCCATAAGGAGGGAAAGCCTCAAAAGGTAATTGCAAAAGAAGTTGGATGTTCCCAAAGTGCTGTATCAAAGCACATTAATAGAAAGTTATGTGGAAGGGAAAAGTGTGGAAGAAAAAGGTGCACAAGCAGCAGGGATGACCGCAGCCTGGAGAGGATTGTCAGGAAAAGGCCATTCAAAAGTGTTGGGGATTTTCACAAGGGGTGGACTGAGGCTGGAGTCAGTGCATCAAGAGCCACCACACACAGACGGATCCTGGACATGGGCTTCAAATGTTGTATTTCTCTTGTCAAGCCGCTCCTGAACAACAAACAACGTCAGAAGCGTCTTACCTGGGTGAAAGAAAAACAGAACTGGTCTGTTGCTCAGTGGTCCAAAGTCCTCTTTTCTGATGAGAGCAACTTTTGCATCTCATTTGGAAACCAAGGACCCAGAGTCTGGAGGAAGAATGGAGAGGCACACCCTGCAAGGTGCTTGAAGTCCAGTGTGAAGTTTCCACAGTCTGTGTTGATTTGGGAAGCCATGTCGTCTCCTGGTTTTGGTCCACCGTGTTTCATTAAATCCAGGGTCAACGCAGCTGTCTACCAGGAGATTTTGGAGCACTTCATGCTTCCTTCCGCAGACGAGCTTTATGGGGATGCTGACTTCATTTTCCAGCAGGACTTGGCACCTGCCCACACTGCCAAAACCACCAAAACCTGATTCAATGACCGTGGGATTACTGTTCTAGATTGGCCAGCAAACTCGCCTGACCTGAACCCCATGGAGAATCTATGGGGCATTGCCAAGAGAAAGATGAGAGACATGAGACCAAACAATGCAGAAGAGCTGAAGGCCACTATTGAAGCATCCTGGTCTTCCATAACACCTCAGCAGTGCCACAGGCTGATAGCTTCCATGCCATGCCGCATTGAGGCAGTAATTGCTGCAAAAGGGGCCCAAACCAAGTACTGAGTACATATGCATGCTTATACTTTTCAGAAGTCCGATATTGTTCTATGTACAATCCTTGTTTTATTGATTGCATGTAATATTCTAATTTTCTGAGATTGTGGATTTGGGGTTTTCATGAGCTGTAAGCCATAATCATCTCAATTATGACAAATCACGACTTGAACTATCTTGGTTTGCATGTAATGAGTCTATCTCGTATATTAGTTTCACCTTTTAAGTTGCATTACTGAAATAAATGAACTTTTGCATGATATTCTAATTTTTTGAGTTTCACCTGTAATTTTGTATGTTAAACATCGAACCACAAAGTGGAAGAGGGAAAATATTTCTGAGAAATATTTACTGTGTTTTTTGCTTGTCAAACTTAAAAGTCCATTGGACACTCCATAAAGGTTGTGACAGCAATAGAAGTAATGAAGCAGCAGCTAGGCAAACTGCTGAATAGTCTGAATTATGCTTTGGAAATTGTGTAATGTATGCTCTGAAATTGTGCAAATGAATGAGACCTAAAGGTAAGCTGTTCTCTGCAAAATCCATTCTGAACTTACCACACTAAGCCTGGCATGAAAAAGCAGAGCAACTTACTAGTTTTGAAGAGGAGGATATGGAAGAAAGAAAGAAGATTGGCTCCAACAGTTTTAGAAGACTGCATAGTTTTGTTTACCCAGAACATTCCCAAGGCAGTAATCAATACTATATTAACTCCAAATGTTCTTTTTGCTAAACACTGAATCCAGGCATACTGGATGGCTGGATGCCCCCAGGAGGCTGCAGGAAGTCCTCCTAGGCCCAAAATGGGGCCTAGGAAGCCTCCCTGGAGCCTCTTGGGAGCAAAAATGGGGTGGGGGTGCAGCGCCGGACCCCCACACACACCCTGTTTTTAGCCTAGCAAGCCTCCCTGGAGCTTCTTGGGAGCAAGAACGGGGTGGGGAAGTGGCGCCAGACCTGCCCCCCAACTTCCAGTTTTTGCTCCCAGGAGGCTCCCCTATACTTACCTGGTAGCCAGACGGGCCTCGAAGGGACTCCTGGGAGGGGCTGAGCAGGGTTTCTAATGGGAGCCCCCCTCCCATTAGAAACGGCTGCCGGACAAGCAGAGAAAAGCAGGATTCAACCTGAATTGCTTCTCTGCAAGCCAGGTTGAATCCTGCTTCTCTGTGCTTGCCCAGCAGCCATTTCTAATGGGAGAGGGGGGACTTGGAAGCTTTTTGCTGTGCAGCAGCAGGTGAGAAGCAGCCGCTGACCTGGCCGGATCCTTTACAAGCCTCTCCACGTGTTCCTCGGCAGAAGGCAAGAAGAGGGAAAATGGTGACGGCGGTGGCAGCAAAAGGTAAGTGGGGGGAAGGCGACTGGTGGCAGCAGCAAAAGGCAAGTGGGGGGAAGGCGACTGGGGCTTGCAGAGCCTCACTCACCCAGGGAAATCAGTAAAGGCAGGGCCGCAGTGGAAGGCAGCAGCAATGGCTGGCCTGGCGGGTGTGCAAGAGCAGGAAGCCGTGTTGTGCATGCATGATAAGGACTGATGGGCAGGCAGCGGAGAAGCAGGCGGAGAGGGGCGGGGCCAGCCAAAGGCCCGATTTACCGGTTCTCTGAACTACCGGGAAGGGTAACAACCGGTTGTATAGAACCAGACCGAACCGGTAGAATCCCACCCCTGTAGTAAAAACAAGGAGACTATTGGCTCTAGAACAGAGGTCTTCAAATTCAGCAACTTTAAGACTTGTGGATTTCAACTTCTAGAATTCCCCAGCCAGCCATGATGGTTTGGGAATTCTGGAAGTTGAAGTCCACAAGTCTTAAAGTTGCCAAGTTTGGAGATCCCTGCTCTAGGCGTTCATGGGAGCTTTGGCCCAGATCCTTCTTTTCAAGACATCCCATCTAACAAGGTTGTTGTGCAGAACAAGTGGAGGAAGGAATTTGATGGGCACCACCATTTGCTCCTTGAAACAAAGGCAGCATTTACATTTGGCAGATGAAAAGTCAATGCTTTCTACTCTCATGCTTGTTAAAAATAACTGGCCATGTACGTAATTCTTGAACATCTTCAATCTAATGTGGAGTTTTTCTCTATGTTATGCAGAGAATACTTTGTACAAACCATGGCATAGAGTAGGGTTTCTCAACCATGGCAACTTGAAAAAGTGTGGACTTCAACTCCCAGAATTCCCAAACCATCATGGCTGGTTGGGGAATTCTGGGATATGGCTGGAGAATTCTGGGAGTTGAATTCTGAGAGACAAATGACATGGGTTTTGTAATTTGTTAACTAACATAGTTACTTTGTATTTTAATCTGATTTATATTCTTTTTTTTAAAGTGATGTTCAGGTGTATTATCGTTTAACATTCCTCAACTGATAAACAAGCTAGAGACTAGCTCCTGATAAGAAAAGTTTGTTAGTACAAATTGGGGTCTGGCTTATCTTTTTTGTGAACCCTAAACAACCTTTCTCCTTACAATTTATTCCCTTTCAGACCTCATTTTAATAAACATGTATGGTATTATTCTGCCCAATCAACTTTCCTCTTTCAGATTTCTTTGTTATGTAAACTATAAAAGGGGATGTAAGCTAAAGATAGGGGTTCCCTCTTTGAATGAGAGGAATCCATTTTGTCTGAATATTCTGATAAATTGTAATAAAATGATCTGTCTTGGTTTGTCTCATTGGAGAATAATATGCACACTGAGGCACGAGCCTGAAAAAGCCATATTTGGCCTTCAAGTCACATATATGCTGACTGGGGAATTCTGGAAGTTGAAGTCACACTTATGCTGGCTGGGAATTCTGGAAGATGGCTGGTGAATTCTGGGAGTTGAAGTCCACATTAAAGTTGCCAAGGTTGAGAAACCCTGAGACAGCCTTAAAATGCATGATCTACTGTAGATCTGGAAAAATGGAAAAGTTTGCAACTATCATTAATAGGAAGAATAGCTACAATTAAATTGAATATATTTGTTGTGGTTCACTGACAACCTGTGCAGACGGCAGCGGAATCCAACAGTGGGGAAGAACGGGGACCAGTCTGGGAGTCTGGAGAGGACTCGAACAAGGGTCCTGCGTCCAATGCAGAGATGGGGCCAGGACCATCTGGGAGTGGGGTGCTGCCTCTGGAGCCTCAGGCATCTGGTAGCAGTGAGGCAGAGGACCCAGGGGAGCCTGTTCCCAGTGCACATGTGTGCAGAGCTGCTAGAAGGCAAGAGCAGCTGAAACAAAAGGGGTGACTCGGGAGTAAGGCTGGGAGGTGATTGCCCCTCCCATAAGGTATAAAGGACAGGAAAGGTGACAAAACCTTTGCAGGAAGTAAAGTTGTTTGTTCTGTTCAGATTAATCCTTGAAGCTGTGTGTGGACTTTGTACTTCGGTTGGTTTTTTATAATTCATTTGGCACTCTAGCTGTTGGCAGCAATTCAAAGGACAGAAAGGTGGGTTCTTATCTCGAAAGGACTGTTTGGGACTCATTACCAACTGGGAATGAAAATAATTCCCAGCATTGAAATAAAGCAAGATTTGTTTTAACTAAGCATGTGCTTAATTACGGTCTCGGGAAGCCTTGGTCAGAACAATACTGCTGAGACTATTGTATTTGTTTCAAACAATTCCAATAAAATTGGAGAAAAAATATTTGAGGATCTTAACAAAATAATAGTAAAATATATTTGGCAAGGGGAAAAAGCAAGAATTAACTTAAAAATGTTGCTGGATGCAAAAACTAGAGGAGGTTTTGGATTACCAAATTGGGAATTATACTACCAGGCTGTGGTGTTAACATGGATGAAAGAATGGATTGTACTGAGGAATACAAGATTACTGACTTTGGAAGGGCACAATTTGAAATTGGGTTGGCATGCCTTCTTATGGTATGGAAAAAGCATGATACATGGTTACTTTCAAAGACACTATATAAGGAATGCTTTATGATTAGTATGGGAGAAAAATAGAGAACAGCATTATTTGAAGATACCACTTTGGCTTTCGACAATGGAAGCGCTCATTCATCCAAACATTATTAATATAGGAAACATCGTTAGATATAAAGATACCTTGAATGAAAAGGGTGAGCTCAAAACCAAACAAGAATTGAATGAGCAAGGGATCAATATGATTTGGTATCCATATGTGCAAATACAGTCTCGATATGAAAAAGATGCTAAATTATATGGTTTTTATAAAGAATTAACAGAATTGGATAAGATATTAACAGGAACAGAAAAAAGGTTGATAAAAAAAACCATGTATAGCTTATCTATTGAGTATCAAAATGGAGGAAGAACAAGTGAAGGAGACAATGATAGCATGGACAAAAAATTTCGGTTATATAATAGAACTAGATAAAATGGCAGAAACTGTGCGATAGAAACTACAAATTAACAATGTCAACTGCATATAAAGAAAACTTGTAGTTCCGGTGGGGGAGTCAAGGCGGAGCGGGCGGAAAAAGAACAGTCTCCATTCTTCGAGCCCGATCGTTTCACGTTTGGGACTGTAGTGTATTTAAATAGAGACTTCTAGGGTGATGTTCCTATTGGTTAGCAGAAGCAACGATACGATTGGTTAGTAACGTTAGTATCTGATTGGCTGCCTATAGCGGCGGGAAGTTTAAATAAATGTCATTGGTTGCGAGCCATGGAGCAGCCGCTATAAAAAGGGCTGCTGCGGCTCGACTGCAGTTGAAGTTACTGATTGTTATTAAAGAGCTGAATTCAACTCCGGTCTGCGAGTCTCTTTACTGGAGACAGAACACTGGCAACGAAGGTAGGATAAAAAAGACAAAGACCGTAAGCACGTGGCAACGACAGCTGAAGGACTAACGAGATGGCCGGCAACAATTCGCCACCCACACTGTTCAACCCAGCCGAAGAAGACTGGGAGTCATACATTGACAGATTCCTGATGTTTTTAGAAAGCAATGAGCTGCAAGGAATCACCGACCAAAGGAAGAGATCCGTATTCCTAACGCATTGCGGTCCAACTGTTTTTAAAATGGCCAAGGCATTAGCAAGACCAAATGACGTTAAACAGATGGCATGGCCAGACCTGAATCGGATGTTGAGGAACCATTACGCACCGGCCGTATCCAACCTGATTAGAAGGCATGAGTTTTACAAGCGCGACCAACTAGAAGGCGAGAGCATTGGAGACTTTGTAGCAGCGTTAAGAGACATTGGGGGGGGGGGGTATGCGAATTCCTCAATATGGACGAAGCCATGACGGATTGCATAGTCCTTGGACTAAGAGACGCAACCTTACAGAGCAAACTACTAAACCGACCAAACATCACCGTCAACGAAGCCATTGCTGAAGCAACTGCCGCTGAAGCCGCAAAGAAGTCTGCAGCAAAAATGAAGCAGATGAATATGGCGGGTAGCCCGAGCATGAACAAAGAGAAGAAGACAGAAGGAACCAAAAGGCACGCTGCCACGTCCTCTCACCATGAGGACATCGAATCATCAACCGATTCAGATGACAAAGACGAGGAAGTGAACAGACTCTACTCAGAAAGGAACCAGAGAGAGAGACGAAGCAGAAGATCCAGATTCCAGTGTGCGGGTTGCAGCGGAAACCACCCGAGATCTGAGTGTCGATTCCTGGATGCCACCTGCCGGCATTGTGAGAAACGGGGACTCATCGCAAGGGTATGCCGAAACCAAAAGAGCTATAATTCAAGAGGACAGGGCAGCCCCCCCCCCCCCCCCCGAAACAAAGGAAGGACAACCGGAAGCTGTTGGAACCGTGACGGAAAAGGTCAACTGAAAGATGAAAAGGAAGAAATGCATCAAACTATCACAATTGGGACGGCCAGAACAACAAACACTAAGAAGGTTAGAAACAACGTCCTGATCGAGCCGTGCGAGATGGAAGTAGACTCTGGTTCGTATTTATCAATGGTGTCATGGAACACAATAAAAAGCTTAATTCCCGATATACAACGCAGAGAACTTGACAAGCAAAGCTTAATCATCAAGGACTACCAGGGTAACAAAATACCGGTAGTAGGGCTAGGACAATTCAAAGTAAGTTTTAAAAGGCACACCAAGATCCTGCTATTAACCATCGTTGACAGAGATCGGCCCAGCCTGCTCGGTTTAGAATGGTTCAAACCGCTCGGGATCGAGGTGACAGGAATCAACAACACCACCATGACTGACTGGGAAAAAGACCTGATGGAAGAATTCCATGACGTGTTTGACGGGACCTTAGGCAAGTACCGTGGGACCCCTATATCATTTAACTTAAACCCGAACGTAGCTCCAGTTACGCTCAAAGCCAGACGGGTACCATTTGCGCTAAGACCTAAAATTGACAAACAACTAAACAAACTAATCGCTCAGGGGGGTTTAGAGTCAACTGACCATGCCAGATGGGAGACCCCAATTGTGACCCCTATAAAACCTGATGGGTCCGTGCGCATCTGTGGTGATTATAAGGCCACCCTGAACCACGCATTGCAACAGAGCGCATACCCCGTTCCAGTAGTCCAGCACCTGTTGCATTCATTGGGAAGAGGCAGAATTTTTGCAAAACTCGACCTCGCGCAGGCATATCAACAATTACCCGTTGATCCTGAAACAGCCGAGGCACAAACCATCGTAACGCACAGAGGAGCATTTAAATGCAATAGATTACAATTCAGTGTAAGCGTGGCCCCTGGCGTTTTCCAGAGCCTAATGGAACGCCTTTTACAAGGTCTAAAAGGGGTGGTGCCCTATTTCGATGATGTATTAATATCTGCTGAAAACAAAAAACAACTAAAAGACTGTTTAAGGGCAGTTCTGACAAAATTTAGAGAAGCAGGACTCAAAGTCAAAAAAGAAAAATGCCAACTTGCCACAAACCAGGTCGCGTTCCTGGGATACCTTATTGATGAAGCTGGAATCCACCCCACACAAAAAAAATACGAGCGATTAAGGAAGCCCCCAGACCCAAAATCAAAACGGATTTACAGGCCTTTTTGGGTCTCATTAATTTTTATCATGTCTTTCTGCCACAGAGGCAACAGTAGCAGAACCACTGCACAGACTCCTCGATAAAAAAGCCAACTGGAAATGGGGCCACCAAGAAGAAACAGCATTCAAAAAAATTAAGGATCTAATCACATCGAAATCAGTATTGATTCAATACAGCAACACGCTACCTCTAACTGTCACCTGCGACGCTTTGCCGTTCGGAATAGGCGCAATACTCAGCCACACACTACCAGACGGCAGGGAAGCACCAATTGCCTTTTATTCCAAGACGTTATCCAAAACCGAAAGAAACTACAGCCAACTAGACAGGGAAGCTTTGGCAGCCATCTCGGGAGTGAAACGTTTCCACGAATACTTATACGGTAGGACATTTTCTTTGATTACCGACCACAAACCATTATTGGGAATCCTAGCCGGAGACAGGGCAACCCCCAATATCCTGTCCCCAAGAATGACTAGATGGTCAGAATTTCTAGCAGCTTACAGTTACAAACTCATTTATCGCCCTGGGAAAGCCATACCCCACGCAGATGCCTTAAGCCGCGTACCATTACCAGGGCACGACGACAATCCAGCTCCCACCACACAGACACTACAAATTGAAACGATGCCAAATTGGCCAATCACCGCATCAGACATCGCCAGGGAAATGGCTAAAGATGCACTGACGAGCCGGATATTGAACTGGGTGGGACGGGGTTGGCCGGAAAACATGAAAACCGAGACCTTTAAACCATTTAAAAACCGGCAAACTGAATTATCGCTGGAAAAAGGGTGCATTTTGTGGGGAGACAGGGTGGTGGTTCCAAAAAAGTTACAAGAAAAGGTGCTAACCATGCTACACGAAGGACACCCTGGCATAGTAAAAATGAAGTCCCTGGCCAGAAGCTACGTTTGGTGGCCAGGAATAGATAAAGACATTGAAGCCTGGGTTAAAATGTGTAACAAATGCCAATCTTCCAGGCCCACCCCCCCCCCCTCAGCACCAGTCCTCGAATGGGAGACACTCCGAGGCCCCTGGTCAAGAATCCATATGGATTTCGCCGGCCCCACAAAAGGTTATACTTATCTAATCGTTGTGGATGCCTATTCAAACTGGTTGGAAGTCATCATCATGAGTTCAACAACCACAGAAGCCGTCACCAAACAACTTAAAAAACTTTTCACCACCCACGGTCTACCAGATGTAGTAGTATCGGACAATGGGCCACAGTTTACAGCCTTGGCTTTTGAACAGTTTCTTGTGGAACATGGAATACGACATGCCTTGACAGCACCAGCTCATCCGGCAGCGAATGGTAGAGCAGAACGCATGGTTCGTTTTATGAAAGAAGCACTGGAAAGGCTTGACAGAAGTGATATGCAAGAAAAACTCAACACCATGCTCACTATCCAACATATAACACCATGCACAACTACGAACAAGAGCCCAGCTGAACTTTTGATGGGAAGGAAATTGCGATCTTACTTGGATAGACTGCACCCTACCTACAACCCAGACAAGCCACCAGACTCTTCCAGTAAGTACCGCTCCTTCTTACCAGGCGATTTAGTCTACGCAAAAAATCTTACCGGAGAACCATTGTGGTTACCGGCAACGATTACTCAAATCACTGGCCCTCGTTCCTACCATTTAGGCAGATCGTGGAAATGACACATCGACCAGCTACGGTCCCGACACATCGAACAAGACACCAACGTTCCCAGAAACGCAGAACAAACATTTTTCCAAACACCCCCAGACAATAATACAAAATCCAGAGGGGGGGGGACAAATAAATAAAGAAAATAAAAATAACTTACCTTTAAAAGACTTCAAGAAACAAGAGGAGTTCAATTAGCCTCAGGGGAGAAGCAGCCAAGCCGACTCGACCAGCCCACACACACAGCGAGGAGACCAAGCTGCCCCTCCAGCAAGCCCAGACCGCAGAGTAAGACCAACAGTCCCAAGACACGACCGAAGCGGCATGGTCGAGACACCCTTCCAGGAGATTCCAGAGGGAAGAGAGGAACGGACAGCTGGCCTGTCCAAACCGGCGGAGACCAACACAGGGACTGAACTGCGCAGGTCAACAAGGACTCACAAGAGCCCCGCCTACCTGCGCGACTACGTTACGTTGGAACGAACCAAGAGGGGAGGGGTGTAGTGTATTTAAATGGAGACTTCTAGGGCGATGTTCCTATTGGTTAACAGAAGCAACGATATGATTGGTTAGTAACGTTAGTACCTGATTGGCCGCCATAGCAGCGGGAAGTTTAACTAAATGTCATTGGTTGCGAGCCATGGAGCAGCCGCTATAAAAGGGGTTTGCTACGGTTCGACTGCAGTTGAAGTTACTGTTATTATTAAAGAGCTGAATTCAACTCCGGTCTGCGAGTCTCTTTACTGGCGACAGAACAGAAAGGGTTCGTAAAGAGGTGGGCAGAAAGCTTGGTGGGAAAAAGAATCAAGAAAAACGGCAGAGCAAGAAGAGAAGAATTGAAAGGAAGGAGACTGGAGGGAAAAGCCTGGAGTTTAAAGTGATGGAGTATGGTGAATAAGCACGAAGGAAAGAGAAAGTAGAAAAAGCCAGTGAGAGGACGTGGAATGGTGGTGTGAGAGCGGAGAATTGGCTGACAGAAGACAGAAGGAGAACCGAGAAGGGAGCTGAAAAGTGGACGTTGTTGGAGGAAGAACGATAGAACGAATGGGGGAAGGCGATCAGAGCTGGTGTGGAGAGAGAGGGAGATCGGCATATCAGACAGGCTGTGAGAGAAGGAAAAAGTCCGGAGAGTGTTGGAGAAGAAGATCAGCGGAGCAGATAGATGCTGAGAGAGGGGAGAGGAAAGGAAAGTTGACTGTGGACCGTGGAAGGTGAATCGGCTGCGAGCTGGGACGGAAAAGGAGTAAACAAGCGAGAGAGACCGAAGGAAAGAAAGCAACGCCTTAAATTATAAGTTGAAGTCTGGAGAGCGTTGGAGTGGGGGATTTTGTCATGAACAAAGACGGAAAGGAAGCAACAGCTGGGAGAGGCGGGAGGAAAGAAGCGACGCTTCATAGCACAAGCTGGAACCGACGGAGAAGTGGGAGAGCGAAATTTGAAGAAGAACCACGCGGAGAAGGAGTAGAGAGACTGGAAAGCGGACTGTGAATTGGTGAATAGAGAAAGTCGAAGAAGGAGTTGGTGCTGCTGAAGAAAGGAAATATCAGAAGGAAAGGAAGGGAGATCGGTGGACCAGGCAGACGGTGAGAGAAGGGAAAGGAAAGTGGAGTGTGACTTGACTGTGAGTTGGGACGGAAAAGGAGAAGCCAGAAGAAAGAGGTGATATCTTGAAGCAGAAGTTGGAGGAGACAGAGAAACGGGAGAGTGGAACCGGAAGTGTACCTACAGAACGGAGAAGGAGTAGAGAGGCTGGAAGGTGGTAAAAGGATTTTAGATAAATAAATATACTAATTTAAAGATAGTTCAGGATTTGAGTTAATGTATTGAGCATATAACAAATAGTACATTGTATTAAACTTACCTATCTACCTGTTTTTATTTAGATATCTAGATGTTTGAGGCCATATTAATATTTAGACTTCTATAGATAGTAGTGTGAATTCAAACTGTGTTATATATCAGTAAATATTGTATATTGGTAGATTTACTTACCTACAGGTGTAGTTGGTTCCAGATTAATAGTGTTAATATATAATATATTTGGATACTTGACAAGATAGTCACAGATAGAGGGGAATATTTAGTAAGAAATTATATTTAGGTGCGAGATATTATTAATTTGTATTGATATATATTGGAGGAACTTGGAAAAGTATATTATTGTATAAAAGCCATCTATTTGCTGTTTTAGTAAAATAGGAAGTGGATGGTAGTGGGGACGGATTGGATTAGAGGTCTCAGAATTATGACAAGTATTACAACAACAACTTTGAAAGCTGGAAAGAAAACGGCATCGAACCCAGCATTGGCAGCACCATCACCATCAGGTCAAAGATTGATAGAGGGAATGCTGAACATGGAGAAACAAACTGTAACAAACTACATTACTGTCTATCCAGGACACTATGTTAAAAATGCAAGAGACAATGTCTAAAAACCATGCAGATTTGAAAGGAGATATAAATAAGTTGGACAATAAGGTAGAAACAATACAACAAACAATGGAGAAAAACGACCAAAGAATAAAAACAGTAGAAATTAGGTCAGAGCAGACAGAGAAAAAGCTGGAATTGGTAGACAAAATTTTGTGGCTGCAAATAAGAAATTGGAAGAGCAAATTGCACATTTAGAGATGGATAGGGCACCGTTCTCCTTGTGCTTTCAAAATATAGAGGAAAAGGAAGAAGACCTGGGTGCAATTATGGCAGATCTAATCATGGGAGCCCTGCAGAGAGACAGGCAGGAAATTATGAAATCGATGAAGTCTACCAGATACATACTAACTATGCCAGACAACATAAATTGCCACGTGAGGTACATGTAAGGTTTGCTAAGAAAAGAGTGAGGGATATTACATATAAAATTATGAGGGAAGAACCACTCATCTACAAAGATAAGGAAACCCAAACATTAAAATAAATCCCGAAAAAAGTAAGAGAAATAAGGAGAGATTACCTCTTCTTAGCACTACAGTTGACTAAGTGGAACATACTTTTCAGATGGCTGATACCGGAAGGGATGCTGATATCCTGGCAGGAGAGGAAGATCAGAGTGGATACTTTAGATAAAGCGAGGGAATTTTTTGATCAAATAGTAGGGGAGGAAGAAGAGAGTAGCACCAAGGAGGAATTAGAATCAAGGAGCCAGGAAGATCAGCCACAGGAGATAAGGGAGGTAGAGAAAGAAGGAAGAAGTAAGGAAGGACAGGAACAAAAGGGAGGAGAAGGAAGAGAGTTAAGGACACGACCACAAAGAGAGACTAGAATAATAAGAAGACAGAAGCCAAACTTCTGATAAGACAATGGATAAAGAAATTTGGCTAATATCAATATTATTGGGTTAAACTCCCCAGCCAAAAGAAAACAGACACTTAAAAAATTGATAAAAGAAAAAAATGATATTACTTGCCTACAGGAGGTACACATAAAAGACCAGCATAGAGATTGTTCATAATACCCCAGATTAGGGAAATTATATACCGCCCTAGCAAAACATAAAGAGGGATAGCAGTTTATATAAATGAGAGGTTAGAAGCTAAACTAAAATATACAGATGAAGATGGAAGGATTTGATAATTGAATTACAGATAGGACAAAAATCAATGATATTGGTAACAATTTATGCCCCGAATGAGAATCAAAAAGAATTTTATAGGACTTTACATGAAAAAATTGGGGAATTAGAGTATGGAAACATATGTATTGTAGGAGATTATAATGCAGTGGTAGACCCAGAGAAAGATGATGTAGGTAATTTGTTAAAAAAAAGAACAGGAAAATATTACCAACCTCCCTTTTTTGAAATGACACAAGAATTGAGTTTGGCTGATCAATGGAGGAGGTTAAATCCTAAAGGACAGGAATATACTTTTTACTCAAACCCACATAAATCTTGGTCCTGTCTGGATATGGCGTGGATGAATTGTGAATTAGGAAATGAGGTGGATAGGATAGAAATTATGATGAATACGTGGGCTGACACAATCACAATCCCATAACAATAATTTGGAAAGGATATAAAAAAAGGCGATTGACATTAAACCCCCAAATTTTGAAAGAAGAAGAATATATTTTAAGCATAAAAAAGGAAATGGAAATGTTCTTTAAGGAAAATCTAAATCAATGCACCTCACTTCAGATAGTATGGGACATGGCAAAAGCGTATTTAAGAGGTATTACCATAGCATATATGGCAAAAAGAAACAGGAAAAGAAGGCAACAGCAGGAAAAATTAATGGCAGAGATGAAAGAATTACAACATAAGCTACAAAGAGAACCTCAAAATGAAAAAGTGAAAAATGATATGGTCTTAGCTAAACATAAATATGGTGAACTAAGAGGAGAGGGTAAGAGATCTGAAAGTGGCAAAACAAAATTTTTTTGAGCACGCCAATAAATCGGGGAGATGGCTGGCCCAAAAATTAAAAAGAGAAAAAAGTTGATACAGGAACTGGAGGATGAAAATAGAGAGATACAATATAAAATGGAAGGAAATAAAAGATTAATTCTGAATTATTATTTTTTTATTAAAAAAATTATTTTTAAAGGCAAACATATACAGACAAAACATAAAAAACATAAAACCATCTTCCAGTTATACACATACAGTGTGTCAGTTGGTTACAAATCTTTTGTGCTATTCTTTCATAGTCCTTACTCATAGGTTGTATAGATTCTCACGTCAATCTAACATATGCTTATACATTTATCAGTTTTTAATCATTCATTTGACTAAACTATTATTCCATCATTTTATATGAGATATTCTAGATTTTATTATACATTTATATTATGCATTCATCCAATGGTTATATATTTTTATATTATGTACTGTATCAATCTATTAGTCTTCTATTATAAAATTTCCTAGTCTATTTCATTACCATGTCTTTTTATCTAATCATTGATAAAATAAGTCCCATATCATATAAAATTGTTTATCTTGTTCTCTAATTTCAAATGTCAATTTACTCATTTCAGCACATTCCATTATTTTCTTAATAACTTCCTCCTGCATAGGTATTTTTTCATTTTTCCAATTCTTAGCAAATACAATTCTAGCCGCTGTTAAAACATTTACAATCAAATATTTCAATTCTTTATTGTATATTTCCAGTATAATTCCCAGGAAAAATATCTCTGGTTTAAAGTCTATGTGTTGTTTTATCATTTTTTCCAACCATGTGTGGATTTTAGTCCAATATCTTTTTGCATCCAGACACGTCCACCACATATGGTAATATGAACCAGGTATCTGATGACATTTCCAACATTTATCCGATTTGTTCTTAAACATTCTCGCAATTCTCATCGGGGGTAAATGCCTTCTAAAATACCCCTGTGTTTTTGTTCCCTTATACCAGAGGAAGGCATGCCATCCCAACAGCAAGTCATGTTCTTCTAAGGTCAATAATCTACTGTTCCTTAATGTTATCCATTCCTTTACCCATATCAAATTTGTCACCTGGTAGTATAATTCCCAATTGGGCAAAGCAAATCCTCCTCTTATTCTTGCATCTTGTAACAATTTAAGTTTTATTCTCACTTTCTTTCCCTGCCAAATGAATTTTAACACTATTTTATTTAGATCTTCAAAAAACTCTTTCCCTAATCTGATTGGAATGGTCTGGAATGTCTATTTGAATAAAAAGTATATTGTTTATTTCCCACATTTCTCTTTCTCCATGCATCTTTTAAGTTTATTTCCTCTATCATTCGAAAGAAGGATTTTGGTAATGTCTTTCTAATTTTCTTTGTTGTTTTCTGTATTTTGTAGTCCAATTTATCATTAATTATTCCATTAAAATCTCCCATTATACAAATATTAACATAGTCCAGTTCAATTATTTTCATATGTAATTTCCTGTAAAATTCTTCTTCATTTGGAGCATAGATTGCTATTAAAAGTATTTTTACATTGGTCGAGGGCAGAGCTGGCATCGCGACGATACGGCATGCGATCTCGGAGGTCTGAGATCGCAGCCGATATCTTTGCCCCTGGACGGTCCAAATGGATCTAAACCGTCCCGAAGAGATGGCGATAGTGAAGAGCACATCCTGTAGATCCCAGGGTTACCGCAAAGTCCATGGTTGATCCAGGAGAAGCTCTTCTTGCCAGCGGCAAAGAGGCAGCCATTAAAGCTGCTGAAGTTGGGACAGCTCCGAAATGGAAGAGAGCAGAAAGAGAAAGTGTGCCGGTTTGGTGAGAAATTTCACTTTTTTATTCTAAGACTTAAAAGGACACCCTAAAGAAAAGAAAGAATCTGTAAAAGTTTTGACAGAAGTGAATAAGCGGCGATTTTAAACGGAAGTGTCAAAGTAGGTTTTGCTTTTTTTTTTTCTTTATTGCTGGATTTCTATACACGATTTTGAATTTGCTAACTGGACTGGCTTTTTTCTTATTTATGTCTACTTTTTCTTCTCCTTTTTGATTTTGCAATATTTTAGGCTAGAGGCTCCCTTTAGTTACCTCTCTTTTTTATATATTTTTCTATATATTTTTTCCTTTTTTAAAACTTTCATTACATTTGGCTTGGAAAAGGAGGGGGAAAGTGAGAGCAAAGAAACTTTGTAACACTGCCAACTAGAGGCTTGAAAATGTTATAGACAAAGCTGAGAAGGCTGAGAAAGAAAGATCTGAGACCTTTTTTCAAGGACATTGCTATGTGTTAAGATAGAGGGAAGAGCACGGGAGAGTGTTATTGCAGGTGTTCTTCTGGATTTCTATCAACAATTGAAGCCTGGTGTTGAAGCTTATGAAAAGAAAAGCTGATAAGTCTTTGGAGAAGAGAGCTATAATAAGAGCCTAGGAAAATTAAATAAAGTGCAGTATGTCCTTTTTATTTCTTTTAAGTTGTGCTACCCCTCCTTACCAGCTCTACTGTACTTTTTAAAAAAACCTTTATTTTTGTAATATTTTTACGTTTGCTTTTTATTTTAAAGGGAAAGCCTCAAAAACTTTTCTCCTTTCTTTTTTGGGATTTTATGCTTTTCTATCCACCCTTTTGATTCATTTTTATGTACTTTTTTTTTATTTGAGATCCTCCAATTGGATTAAGGTGTTGAAGAACCTGAAGAAATTTTGTCTCCCTTTTCTTTTTTATTATTATTGGGCTTTTTTTTGTCTACCATTTTTATTTTTCACCTTGGATTATAATTGGCTACTTTATAACTGGATTAAGGTTTAGAAGAACCTGAAGACTTTGAATCGCTTAAAATGAGTAGGAAATTCATAGCTTCTGGCTCCTCAACTACTACTTCTGCCTCCCCACCATCTGGAGGACAACGTTCAATACAGACAATGTTAAAGCAAGACAAAGAACAAGAAAAAGTGACCCTGCAGATGATTATGTAAGGAATCCAAGATCTCAAAACAAGACCAGAGACTATTGAAAAGAGAATAGAGAACATTGAACAAAGAACAGAGAACATTGAACAAAGAACAGAGAAAACTGATGAAAAAGTGGAGAACATCCAACAAATGATGTTGAAGTATGATGAGAGATTCCAAAAAATTGAAGAAGAAGATAAACAAAGAGATAAGAAGATTGGAGACATTGATAGTAGACTAATGGTGGTTGAACAAGATAAAAGTGGGATGCTGAAATGGGAGATGGACAGATCAGAATTTTATCTCAGATTTCAAAACATAGAGGAAGAAAAAGGACAAAACCTAGCTGAGATAATGATAGAAATACTGGCTGAAGCTCTGGAAATAACGGAAGAGAAGATGATGGATGGAGTAGATGAGGTATACCGAGTCTTTACAAGATATGCGATGAGAAATAACCTACCAAGAGAAGTTCATATCAGATTTACAAAAAAAGCGATTAAAACGCAAATATTACAAGTGGCAAGAAAGAAAACGCTGAAATACAAAGGCAAGGAGATTGTGGTCTTAAAACAAATACCCAGAAGAGTGAGAGAGATGGGAAGAGAATATCGATTCCTGACTAAAATGTTACTGAAAAAAGAGGTGAATTATAGATGGCTGATCCCAGAAGGGTTAATGTTCACATGGCAAGAACAGAGACACAGAATTGATTCAATTGAGAAAGCAGAATTATTTTACTCAGAATTTTTTGGAAGGAAAGAGGAAGAGGCAGAAAAAGAGATTTCACTAATTGAATTTCAAGATGACCAAATGGGGACTGAAAAAGAAGAAGGTGCAGTAGGTGGACAGGCGGAAACCAAAGAACAACGTGAACCAAGATCTACGAGAGCTGCCAAACCCAACTATAAAATATAATCATGGAAGAAAAAAAATTGATCACAATTAATATAAATGGACTTAACTCAGCTGTTAAAAGAAGGAAAACTTTTCATAAATTAGAGAAGTCAAAATTTGATATAATTTGTTTACAAGAAGTACATATTAAAAAACAACATGAACAGCTGTTGGTACAGCCAAAATTAGGGAAAATATTTACCTCTTTGACCCAATGTAAGAAAAGAGGAGTGGTCTTATATATTAAAGAGACCATTCCAGCAAAACTGATTTACAATGATGAAGATGGAAGAGTATTAATGGTGGAAATAATGGACAATAATATGAAAACACTCCTGATTGCAATTTATGCCCTGAATGATAAACAAGAAGAATTTTATAAAAAATTACATATGAAAATAATTGAACTGGACTATGCTAATATAGTTATCATAGGAGATTTTAATGGAATTGTAGACAATAAACTGGACTACACAGCAACAACAACAAAGCAAAACAGAAAGACTCTCCCAAAATCCTTTTTTAAAATGGCTGATGAATTAAACCTAAAAGACACATGGAGAGAAAGAAATGCCAAAACCAAACAATATACTTTTTATTCAAATAGACATTTATCATGGTCCAGAATAGATATGATATGGATGTCAACAGAATTACTATCTAATATTCAAGAAGTAAATATTGAAACAAGTACATGGGCAGACCACAATCCAATGACAATTAAATGGAAAGGACAAAAAAGAAGATCGAGATGGATGCTAAACAATACTATTTTAAAGGAAAAAGACTTTACACAGCGGATGGAGAAAGAACTGGCCTTTTTTTTTAGAGAAAACAAAAAAGAAGATACATCAATTCAGAATGTATGGGATACAATGAAGGCATATGCTAGAGGCTTGATAATAGATTATACAAGGAAAACGAATATTAGGAAAAGGCAAGCCACTAAGGTTTTAGAAGATTAGCATAAAACACTTGAAAAAGAGTTACAGAAAACGCCACAGAAAAAGGCCATTAAGCTAAAAATGGATATAATTAAACACAAAATGGGTCAAATAGAGAAAGAAGAATTAGCACAGAAAATTAGAGGTGCTAAACAGAACTACTTTGAGGATGCAAATAAACCAGGTAGATGGTTAGCATATAAGTTGAGAAAAGAGAAAGAATCAAGGAAAATACTGCAGTTAATAGATGCGCAAGGTCAAGTTTGCCATGGCAACAAAGAAAAGAAGGAAATTATCTGAGATTTTTATGGGAAATTATATAAGCAAGAGAATATTGATGAGGAAAGAGTTAAGCAGTATTTACAGAATGCTAATTTACCCAAGATACCTAAAGAGACTGAAAAAATGCTAGAAAGCAATATAACAATGATGGAGTTAACTGAAGCACTTAAGAAGCAAAATAATGGAAAAGCACCAGGCCCAAATGGACTTCCGGCAGAATTTTATAAAACACTACAAGAATCGTTGAACCTTCCATTGCTAGAAGTCATGAATGAAGTTATGTTAAAGAAGATACCCAAGTCATGATCAGAAGCTTATATTACACTTGTTCCAAAAGAAGAGGCCGATCCATTACAAATCAAGAACTATAGACCTATTTCCTTACCAAACGCAGCTTATAAAATTTTTGCTTTAATATTGGCAGAAAGACTTAAAAAATATCTAAATAACTTTATTCATTCTGATCAAAATGGATTTCTGCCAAAGAGACAAATCAAAGATAATATGAGAGTAACCTTGGATACTTTGGAATACTATGAGGCACACCCTGAAAAGCAAATGGCTTTGATATTTCTGGATGCACAAAAAGCATTTGATAATGTGAATTGGCGATTCATGTTGTTATTGTTGGAACAGATGGGGTTTGCCAGAAAATTTATTCAAGCAATAGAAGCCATATACTACAAGCAAATGGCAAAGGTAATGATAGAGGGAGAATTGACAGACTCTATTAATATAAGAAAAGGAACAAGACAAGGGTGCCCACTATCACCTTTGCTATTTGTGTTAACATTGGAAGTGCTAAATAGAAATATTAGAGATGAAAAGAGTATAAAAGGAATGAAAATTAAAAAGGAACAATTTAAATTGCAAGCCTTTGTGGATGACTTGGTTTTTATCTTAGAAGACCCTTTAGAAACAGCACCAAAACTACTGGAAAAGATAGAGGCATATGGGAAGGTGGCTGGTTTGAAAATTAACAAAGATAAGACAAAGATTTTGACAAAGAATATGTTATCAAGACAAAAGGAAGAATTGGCAGATCTATTGAAAATTCAAGTCACGAATAAGATTAAGTATTTGGGGATACATCTCACAGCAAGATGTAGTACATTAAAAGATAACGATTACATTAAACTTAAGCAGCAGATAGATATTGACTTGGCGAAATGGGAAAATCTACAACTGTCATTAATAGGGAGAATTTCAACAATCAAGATGAATATATTACCCAGAATTCTATATTTGTTTCAAACAATTCCAATTAGGCTTGGAAAAGACTATTTTGAAGATTTAAATAAAATTGTGTTGAAATATATATGGCAAGGTAAGAAAGCGAGAATAAAATTAAAACTTTTGCAAGACGCTAGAATTAGAGGAGGATTTGGATTGCCTAATTGGGAGTTGTATTACCAAGCTACAAATTTGATGTGGGTCAAGGAATGGATAACATTAAGAAATACTAGATTGTTGAAATTAGAAGGACATGACTTGTTGTTAGAGTGGCACGCTTTTTTATGGTATAAGGGAACTAAAATACAGGGATATTTTAGAAGACACCATATACGGGAGTCTTTGTGGTTAAATTGGGAGAAGACTAAAAGACAATGTTATTTGAAAATTCCAGTCTGGTTATCGACTATAGAAGCATTTTCTTATCCTATAATATATAAGAAGGAACAAACAGTTAGATATGGGGAAATATTGAATGAAAAGGGTGAACTTAAATCGATGCAAAATCTAGAGGAACAAGGTATAAAGATGAATTAGTTTTCATATGCGCAAATACATTCAAGGTATGATAAAGATCTCAAAACAGAAGGATTCTATGACAAATTGACTGACTTAGATAAGATTTTGACAGGTACTGATGAAAAGGTGATTTAAAAACTGTACAGTTATTTATTAGAAATTAAACTAGAAGAAGAACAAGTTAAAGAAACTATGATTGCTTGGGGGAAGAATTTTGGATATGGGATTGATTTAGAGCAGGGGTGGGCAAACTACGGCCCGCGGGCCACATCTGGCCCGTTGGTCTGTCCAATCCGGCCCGCCCCTGAAAAAAAATAGCTGGGCGTGGCATATTGCCCTGCGCCGCGTGGCCCCCAAAGCTGCAAAACAGTGCGGAGCGCTCTCGGGGTAGGAAAGAAAAGAAGAACTTTGCAAAGGCCTCGGCTGGGAGTTCGAAATCACCTTCGAGTGCGACCTCTCCGAAGGTGAGTCCCCGCCGATTCCCCTTTTTTTCCCAGGGCTTCCAGGCTTAAACTTTGCAAAGGCAAAGTTTGCAGGCGGGAGCGTCTTCCAGCCGAGGAGCGGGAAGGGTTCTGCCCGGCGGGCGGGCGGGCTGCTTGGAGCGGGCTGCTTGGAGCCACCTAAAGCTAGGCCGCTGCTGGTGGAGCCTTGCCCTGCCTTGGTGCCCCGTTTCCCGGCTCGGCGGTCCTGCTCGGGCGGCACTTTAAAAGCCTGCTCCCAGCACCCGAGCAACTTCCCAGCAACTTTCGGCTTCCTTTTAACTCGCGGGCGCTCGCGCCTGGCCCCGAGCCGTGCGGCGGAGGGGAAGCCCGGAGCGCCGC
>NW_020717581.1:872-17808 GCF_900518725.1 Notechis scutatus | reverse complement strand
CCCCCCCCCCCCACATCACATATTATAAATCATTATTTCATTAAATGTTCCCCCTCTCCTACTTCAAATCTCTCATTTCACAAAAAATTTCACTAGGATAACATAGTCTGATCATTAATATTAACAATCATTTATATCTTAAGCATTTTACCCATTTCAATTAAATATCATGCCTTTATGGGAACACTTATGCTTTCCAAAATTATCCCCCCCCACACACCACATATCTTAAATCATTGTTTTATTGAAGTGCTCCCCTTTTCTTAACAAAAATTTCACTAAATTATACTAAATATTTTATCACATTTTAAATTGCATATTATTTCCAATTTTCTAAGGTTATTTCTAAGTACAAATGTAAAAATACAATCTTATGTACCTTTCTAGAATCCCTTTTTCAATAAAATTTACCCATTATCTCTAAAAAACTTTTGTTTCTTTGCATCTTGCTCCCCACCATTAAGGCTTCTCATCCCTTCCTTTCTCCCTTGCTTATTCTTCTCCTTGTCCTCTTTAACCCCTTGTCTCTCCACCTCCCTTTTATTCTGCTTTCCTCCTTTCTGTTGTTTTGTAACATAATATCCCCTTTTCACCTTATTCTTCTCTTTTTTGGTTGTTTTTCCAAATCTTAAAGTCTTCTTTTCCTTTTCCTCTTTCTCCTTTCCTTCCCCGACCAAAGTCACTTGTTCATCAAAAATGGCTTCTTTTTTGTCCCAGTCATCCTGTTGCTCATTCAGCTTTACATAAGTGCAAACCGCCATTTCTAAAAATTGAAAAAGAGTGCCAAAAACATCCTTCCCTTCTTGCTTTTCTTTTTCATATTTTTGGTATACAAGTTTCAATCCATCCACAAGTGATGCCATTGTGTAGAGAAAAAGTTTTTCCAAACAACCACCCAAGTGCTTTTAATCAGAAATAATTCTCAGAAGTTCCAAAATCACCAAACAATCCAAACAAGCTGTTTCTTTTAAATACTTTCTCCTTCTTCACTTTCTCTTTCTGGGGTTAAAGTTTAGTCACAAAGTTTCCTTTAAAATATATCTTTTAGAAGTCTTATTGATGTTTAGTAACTCTTTAGAATTCTAGGCAATCTTCTCCTTATTTTCAAATTTTGCTCCAATTTTTTTTTCCTCTCCCTTCCCACTCACAGCCAAAAAGGTTTGTTTTTTTTCCTTTAAATGTTCAGAAATCCTTATCCCTTCAGCATTCAATTACCTCCAATGCAGGTTTTCAGATTTCTCTTATGATTCCATTCGCTGTCACGTTAGGAAGGAGAGTGAAACGAAAAAAAAAACAACCTTTCCCTTTTAGGATATTCGCCGCTTGTAACTCTCTCTGGAAACAATGTATCCTTAGCAGCCTTCAAGATTCCAGGGCACTCTCTCTTACTTTGTCCCGGTCAGAAACAACTCTCATAACTCTTCCCGCTTTCTTCCTCCTGCACGATCTTGTCCGGTTGCAGATTTCTTCGTGGCGGCCATTACTGACTGCCGCTCCTCTGCCTTGGGAAAAGGGGGTTTTGCCGGGTGGGGAGGGGGTCTGTGACACCCCCAAACCCCTATCCGGATCCCCCCTGTCTTCAGCTGCCTCTACGGGGCAGCTATATCCCCCAAATCCGCTCGGATCGGGGGAACCTTGGCAGCGAACGCAGCAGGGATCGCGCAGAATCGCGAATCCCTGCCGCTGCCGAAACCTTGCAAACCGGAAGTCTATCCTTATCATTGCATTTTAACTATTTTAATTCCTCAAGGTAACTCTGGCTTGCAGGTATTTTTAATCTAATGATTGGTATTTAGGGCAGCTTTTTGCAAGCAAAGAAGCTTTTTGTATTTTTGTACAGGTAATCCTTGAATTTACAACAGTTCATTTAGTGACCATTCAAAGTTGCAATGCCACTGAAAAAAGTGACTTATGACCATTGCAGCATCCCCACAGTCATGAGAGGCGAAGTGTGGAGAAGCGCCCCTCGATGTGAGTGATGTTTCAAACATTCCAAATAGTCACTGGATTTCTTCTCTTAGTAATTTTAAAAAATGATGGTTCCTTAATTCTTAATTCTTCTTTTGGTTTTTTTTTCCTGATTTTGATTTGGCTTCAGCATGTAAATATAACTTTGGGAGAAATATACTTAGGGATCGCACTATGGGAAGATGACATAGTACATTGCTATTCAGTCTACATTTAATAAGCTTAATGAGTGAATTCCATAGAGACATTTATATATATATATATCTTTATTTCCTCTTAATTATGGATTTTTTCAAGGATTAGACTGTTTAATCACTATGACATTGTAGGAATTCTTTTCTTTCCTGTATAATCAGTATTCAGTATCCACACTATTTTTTATTGCAGTGTCTTGATAAACAAAACAGTATCAAAAGGGAGAGGCTACATGCAAAGCTGTCTTAAAATCTCAGAGAAGGATGTAACACAATAAATAAATTGAAATTAATACTTTTCAAAGCTGAACTTTCAAATAATTTATAGCCCTAGGAAAGGAGCTTGTGGCACAGAGAAAAAAATGAGGGTTGATTTTTTTTTTTTTTTTGACAAAGCAATCAACTGGCTAAGGTTGTGTAGAAAGTTAGCACCCACCCTTCTCCTAGAAGAATGAAATATTCTAGGAAATATTAAAAAGGCAGAATATTATATTTCCTTGGATGAGAAAAGGAGAAACATGTTTTTAAAGACAAAACAGCTCCCTGCAGCTCCCTGCCCCCCCTTCAGCATCAGTGGTGGGATTCAAATTTTTTTACTACCGGTTCTGTGGGCGTGGCTTGGTGGGCGTGGCAGGGGAAGGATACTGTAAAATCTCCAGTCAGATGTGGTATTTGCTGGTTCTCCGAACTACTCAAAATTTCCACTACCGGTTCTCCAGAAGTGGTCAGAACCTGCTGAATACCACCTCTGCTTCAGCTCCAGGGTGATGGGATTAAGACATGGCCCTCAGGACATGATAGGATTAGCCCTCTACCCATCTAACAGCAGGGCTCACGTTGTGAAATCACCTGGGGACATTACACCACCCAGCAAGATTCAACCAAGCCTGGGACTCAAGACAACCTACAAAGTTATCCCTGCATGACCCCATGGGAGTCTGACAACCAATCAGAGTACATTTCTTTCACAGGAACAGGAAGCAAATTCAAAGCCCAAGAGAAGGTATACATCTCTCTTTCTCACACCTATGTGCTTGATTGCCCAGGACCTCAAACCATGTGGTCCTGCCCACCATTAAATCATCTTTCCAAATAGCCTCCATGTTTCCAGTGTCTTTCTCCCCACTTGGAACTGAACCCAGATGGACATTTCTTCCAAAAGTTGATAACTGGGTAAGAAATATAGTTTTTTTGTTTTATTTTTGGAGGTTCATATGCAGACAATAGAGCCTGCCGTATCATGATTAAAGTGTGTAATATCTCACAAACTGGAATAACAATAATAGAAAAATCCTGTGTGTTGCAGAGCAAGTGGCTCCAGCATCATCTTTTATCTTCAGGCATGTTGCAATGAAAAGAGCCAGCCTTCAATTGGTCCAACAATAGGCATTTAAGCTGAAAATAAAATGTCAAAGGGATAATAAAGATTTCTGGATACTTAAAAGCTTTTAAAAGCAGGAAAGGAGAGAAAAAGAATAAAAGGGCAGGATCTGGAAAAAAGGGAGGAGACTGCCTGGAATTAAAAGGAATTTACAGTAAAACCTCAACAAGACTTCTAAAAGATACATTTTAACTGAAACTTGGCAACAAAATAGTAGAACCCCAGGAAGAGAAAGCGGAAAAAAGAAGCAAGAAGAAACAGCTTGGGAGTATTTGGATTACTTGGTGATCTCTGGATTTTTGGTTATTGCATTTGAATGACTAAAATCAATCGGGTGGTTGTTTAAAAGTGTTTAAAATAGCACCACTTTTAGAAGAACTGAAAATGGAACTTAAAAAGTATAAAGAAGATGCACAAGAAGGGAGAGGTTCTTTTGGCTTCGTATTTCAATTCTTAGAAATGGAGATCTGGAACTATGAGAAACAACAAGAAACGCCTGCAGAACAAGAAGATTGGGACAAAGAAGAAGCCATCTTTAATGAACAAGTATTTTTATGTGGGGGGAAAAAAGGAAAGGGGGGAAAGAGAATGAAAAGTTTAAGATTTGAAAAAACAACCAAGAAAAAGAAGAATAGTTTGAAAAATAAGTATAATATTAGAAAGCAACAGAAGAGGGGAATACAGAAGAGAGAATTAGAAGTAGAGAGACAAGGGGGTAAAAAGGGGAGGGAGAAGAAGACAGGGAAGAAGGAAAGGAAACGAAATTATAAAGGACAGAAACAAGATATGGAGAAACAGGGCCTATTTAGAGAAAATGGGTGAAAATTTAATTGAAAAAGGGATTCTGCAAAGGTACATAAGATTGTATTGTTATATTAGAAATAGAAATAATTTTAGAAAATATGAAACAATGTATGATTAAAATGATGGATAAAATAGTTATTGTAATCTTGTGAAATGTTTGTTAATAAATAAATGAAATAAAACGAATGAGAGAATTGAATTAGGAAAGGATGGGAACATTTTAATTATTTAATGGTTTATAAAATATAAGTGAAGAGAAATAGGGAAAAAATAATTATGGAAAGCTTATAAGTGTTCCCAAGGAAGTATGATATTTAATTGAAAAGAAATGTTAAAGATGTTAAGATTTTAATGAATATTAATGATAGAACTGAATTTGAATGGAATGAGTGTTTTAATTACATATATTTATAATCTCTTTTTAAGAATATAGTGTGTATTTTAAGAATGTACCACGCAGAATTCGATTGGAAGTTATGTATTATATTGAATGTTATAACCTTAAGGTATACATTGAAGCTTAAATAAGAGTTGAATGGATAAAATTAAAAGATATAAAGGTGTCATACTCCAATTTGTAACTACAGGAAAAAATTTGTTTAATAAGAAAGGATAATATGAAATTGAAACAGGACAGGCAAAAGTATAAATATAATGATTTGAATTGAGATGAGATGAGATAATCAAAATAAAATTGAGAAAATTAAAAGAGGGGAAAAACTATGTAGAAAATGTAAAACAGTAATAAGATATGGAATAGAACATAAAAAGTGAGCATGAAATTGAGTTTGTGTCTGTATGAAGAAGTGTAACCCGGGACCATGCTATTTTCAAAAAAAGATGTTTTATTTGTATTATGTTTTTTTTGTGTGAAAACCCAAATAAAATTTTCAAAAAAAAAAAAAAAAGAAAGAAAGAAAGAAAAGGGCCAGCCTCTTCAAGTTCATTTTTATTGTTGGGACTCAGAGGCATTCCTAGAAAATTAAAAATACTACAGCCTGGGATCATGCTTTAAAGCAGGTGTGTCCAACCCGTGGCGCACAGGGCACATGTGGCCCAGGACAGCTAATAAAACAACCCTACAAGACCATAAACTTTAACAACATGTCCTCTTTATATTTAAATTATATATTTTATATGTGGCCCAAGACAATTCCTCTTTACTCAGTCTGGCCCAGGCAAGCCAAAAGGTTGGACATGCTTATTTTAAAGGGATCTAGGGATATCTTGAGAACAGTTTTCTAAATCCTTAGGCCTTTCCAATAGAATAGAATAGAATAGAATAGAATAGAATAGAATAGAATAGAATAGAATAGAATAGAATAGAATAGAATAGAATTCTTTATTGGCCAAGTGTGATTGGACACACAAGGAATTTGTCATGGTGCATATGCTCTCAGTGTAGGAGCATAGCAGGAGCATGTTCACAGTGTACAGATAGTCCTTGACTTACGTCCATTCATTTAATGACAGTTTGAAGTTAAAATGGCGGTGAAAAAAGTGACGACCCATGCTTGATGTTACAACCATCCCTGCAGTCATGTGATCGTGTTTTGGCATTTGGCAACCAGTTCACATTTATGACAATTGCAGCATCTTGCAATCACATGACCACTTGCAACCCTCCCAGTCAGTTTCTGACAAAGTCAATGGGCAAAGTCTCTCCCTCCCAGAGGAAGGGAGAGAATAAAATGGAAGGAACTGCTGGTGAATCAAGAAAGTTGTGACATTTCATAGGGACAGGACTACATCAGTCAAACTTGTTCAAGACTGAAATCCAGCAGATCACATAGAGCAGTTCGTCTGCTTTAAGATGTGTGGACTTCAAGTCCCAGAATTCAGGCGGAGGAATTCTGGAAGTTGAAATCCACACATTTTAAAGCAGTTAAGGGTGAAAAACACTGCAGTAGAACAAGCAGGAATGAGAGTGGGAGAATTCATAGTTCTGGAGATAATACATCTAGTCCTTGACTTACAACCATTTGTTTAGTGACGGTTCAAAGTTACAACAGCACTGAAAAAAGTGACTGGTTTTTACACTTATGACCATTGAAGCATCCCCATGATCACACAATCAAAATTTGGATGTTTGGTTCATACTTTTGATAGTTGCAGTGTCCCAGAGTCATGTGATCACTTTTTGTAACCATCTGATAAGCAAAGTCCATGGGGGAGCCAGATTCACTTAAGAACCATGTTACTAACTTAACAACTGCAGTGATTCACTTAAGAAATGTGGCAAGAAAAGTTGCAAAAAGGGGCAAAACGTAACCATCTCGCTTAGCAAGATAAATGTTGGGCTCGATTGTGGTCCTAAATCAAGAACTGCCTGTAAAATCCCCTCCTTTCCCTTCCTAGATGTCACCACTGTCCTTTCCCAATCTTGGTTAGAACATGGCTCTCATTCTACAAACAAACAAATTCATGCAAGTCTGTAGAAAAGGAGCCAAATTTTTAAATCAGTCTTACCTGATTACAGGTAGTCCTCAAGTTACAAGCACAAAATTTGAGCCCAAAATGTATGTTGTAAAAGTCCCTCCCTCCAGCCACTGTGGGTTCCCACGGAAATGGCCTTGAAGATTGAGGTAGAATGTGCCTTATTTTGACTGAGATATCAGCTCCTTAAGGCAGCAGCGTAGTCTGCTCTCCCATCCCCCTTTCCCATGGCAACTCGAGAGCAGTTCAGGGATGCTTTGCGAGTTGACATTCAGCTCCTCTCACTTCCTTTTTTTAAAAATTAAACTTTATTAATTCTTTTACGTTTTTAAAAGAAAAAAATAACCATAACATTAACAGTACTGTAACATTCGTATTATACATCTCTATCTCTTGTGCGTTATACATTTATATACATTGTTATGCGAATATATACATTTATCTGTCATTTACTTATTTTAACTTTCATTATTTTCTATTTGCCTAATTTCCAGACAATCATACCACATATCCCAAATTTTATAATATTCCGACTCTTGTCTTTTAGTTCTAGGGTCAATTTGTCCATTTCGGCACACTCCAAGATTTTTTGAATTATCAATTTGTCAGGGGGGATGTTCTTATGTTTCCAACATTGTGAGTAAGATAATCTAGCCGCTGTTAATATGTGTAATACAATGTACTTAATCCTTTTATCATCTTTCTTTTTAAATATCCCCAGCATAAATAATTCCGGTTCAAATTCTATTTGTCCTTTGACAATTTCTTGTATCTATCACCTCATTTTGGTCCAATATCTTTGCGCTTCTGGGCAGGACCACCACGTATGATAGAAAGTACCTTGTCTCTTTTTACACTTCCTTCATGTTGGGATACATTTTTGTTAATGTGTTTGTGGGTAGGTGCCATCGGTAAAACATTTTGTATATATTTTCTTTGTAGGCCGCAGATCTCGTTAATTTATAGTTCTTATTCCAAATTTTTTCCCATTCTACTAAATCTATGTTGTGTCCTATATTTTTGGCCCAGGCTATCATGCAGCCTTTTACAATTTCTTCTTCAAACTCAACTTCTAATATATATTTACAAATTTTTGCAATATTTTTCTCATCAGGGCCTGTAAGAATTTTATCCAAATATTGGAGAGGGCGGAGCTGGCGTTGCGACGATACGGCATGCGATCTTGGAGGTCTGAGATCGCTGCCGATATCTTTGCTCCTGGACAGTCCAATTGGATCTAAACTGTCCTGAAGAGATGGTGAATGTAAAGAGCACATCCTGTCGATCCCAGGGATACCGCAAAGTCCCTGGTAGATCCAGGAGAATCTCTTTTTGCCAGCGGCAAAGAGGCAGCCATTAAAGCTACTGAAGTTGGGACAGCCCCAAAACAGAAGAGGATAGAAAGAGAAAGTGTGCCAGTTTGGTGAGAATTTTTTCTTTACTTTAAGATTTAAAAGGACACCCTAAGGAAAAGAAAGAATCTGTAAAAGTTTTGACAGAAGTGATTAAGCGGCGATTTTAAACAGGAAGTCAAAGTAATATTCTTTTTTTTTTCTCATTGCTGGATTTTCTACACATGATTTTATATTTTGAAACTGGACTGTTTTTTTTTTCTTCTTCCACCTATTCTTTCTCTCCTTTTTGACTTTATAATATTCTAGGCTAGAGACTCCCTTTTAGTCATCTTCATTAATATCTTTTTCCCTTTTTAATTAATTTTTATTATATCTTGTTTGGAAAAGGAGGGGGAAAGTGAAAGCAGAAGAAACTTTGTAACACTGCCAACTAGAGGCTTGGAAATATTCTATCTCTTTTTTTCTTGACCAGACAAAGCTGAGAAAGAACTGAGACTTCCTTTCAAGGACATTGCTGTTTGATAAGAAGAGCATGGGAAAGTATTATTGCAGGTGCTCTTCTGGGTTTCTATCAATAGCTGGAGTCTGGTGTTGAAGTTTATAGAAAAAAAAGGTGATAAGACTCTGGAGAAGAGAGTTATAATTTTTAACAAAAGCCTTGGATAACCAAACAAGGTGCAGTGTGCTTTTTTAATTTTTTTTAAGCTGGGCTATTTCTTACTTTAACAAACCCCCTCCTTACTAGCTTACTTTTTGTAATAGCTATTTGGATTTTTGGCCTTTTGGAACTTGTTTTCCTCTTTCTTTTTGTCTTTTGAAGTCAATTTTTTACGTTTGCATTTTATTTTAAAGGAAAAGCTTTAGTATTAATGATTTCCTTCCTTTTTTTTCTTTTTAAGGGAGTAGTCTCTTTTCTTTTTTCTCTCTCCCTCCCTTGTATTTTTTTTTCTATTTACCTTCCATATTGGTTTTTTATTTTTATTTTTGTGGCTTTCTTTTTTTTTCTTATGCATCCTTTTATACCTGAGACCTTTTAATCGGATTAAGGTGTTGAAGAACCTGAAGAACTTTTCTTTTTTCTTCTTTAGTTTTTTATTTTTTACTTTTCCGCCTTTTCCAGGATTTAACAATTTTTTATTTTTTGTGTGTGTTTATGGTCTTTTCTTCCATTTTTGAGTTTTTACTGCTATTTAACTAAGCAATTGGATTAAGGTATACAAGAACCTGAAGAAATTTTTTATCATTATTATTATTGTCACTATTTGGTTTCTTTTTTCACACTATTTTTACTTGGAATTACAATTGGTTATTTCACAAGTGGATTAAGGTCTAGAAGAACCTGAAGATTTTGAATTGTCCAAAATGTGTAGGAAACTAACAGCCCCTGGTTCCTCAACTTCTACTTCTTCCTCTTCACCATCTGGAGGACAACGTTCAATACAGAAGATGTTACAGCAAGAAAAAGAACAAGAAAAAGTGACCCTGCAGATGATTATGCAAGGAATTCAAAATATTCAAATAAGAACAGAGAATATTGAACAAAGAACAGGAAAAACTGATGAAAAGGTGGAGAACATTCAACAAATGACGATGAAGTATGATGAGAGATTCCAAAAAATTGAAGAAGATAAACAAAGAGATAAGAAGATTGGAGACATTGATAGCAGATTAACTGTGGTTGAACAAGATAAAAGTGAGATATTGAGATGGGAGATGGACAGATCAGAATTTAATCTCAGATTCCAAAACATAGAGGAAGAAAAGGGACAAAACCTAGCTGAGACAATGATAGAAATTTTGGCTGAAGCTTTGGAAATAACTGAAGAGAAGATGATGGATGGAATAGATGAGGTTTATCGAGTCTTCACAAGATATGCAATGAGAAATAGCTTACCAAGAGAAGTTCACATCAGATTTGCAAAGAAAGCCATTAAAATGCAAATATTGCAAGTGGCAAGAGAGAAAACATTGAAATATAAAGACAAGGAGATTGTGGTCCTGAAACAAGTACCCAGAAGAGTGAGAGAGATGAGAAGAGAATACCGATTTCTGACCAAAATGCTACTTAAAAAAGAGGTGAATTATAGATGGCTGATTCCAGAAGGTTTAATGTTCACATGACAAGAACAGAGACATAGAATTGATTCAATTGAGAAAGCCGAATTATTTTACAGAGAATTTTTTGGAGGGAAAGAGGAGGAGGCAGAAAAAGAAATGTCACTAATTGAATTCCAAGAGGACTGTCAAATGGCGACTGAAAAAGAAGAAGGTGCAGTAGGTGGAAAGGTGGAAGTCAAAGAACAACGTGAACCAAGATCTACGAGAGCTGCTAAACCTAACTACAAAATATAACCATGGAAGAGAAAAAACTGATTACAATTAACATAAATGGATTTAACTCAGCTGTTAAAAGAAGGAAAACTTTCCATAAATTAGAGAAATTAAAATTTGATATAATCTGCCTACAAGAAGTACATATCAAAAAGCAACATTGTTAGGGATATACACCCTAGCAGAACGTGCAACGGTAGTCAGGCAGGCAGGCAGATATGTGAGATAAACGTTGTTGTAGTTTACACTCAGTAAAACAGATACAGTGTGCTAGTTAAATAGTTTATTCCAGTAAGATTGTTAGCATAGTCAAACAGTCCATATATCATACACTTAGTTCAGTCCGTCCGGGGATTATCCATTAGCAAAGTCCAGTGTCGAAAAAGAGGTCAGTAAACTTACAAATAATCAGTCCAGTAATATATCTCTTTTTGCAGTAGAGATATGAAGAAAATCAAACCTCTTTTCTTCGTTCAGCAATAGCAGGGAAAACACGCAGTTATCACCATCAATCCATCATTGTCAGCAATCCAGTAAAAGCCAGCAAACAGTGAGCTCTCTTGCTCCCTCTTATGGTGATTTTACAACCGCACCCAAAATACATGGTTTGCATTTAAAGTGACACACACAATCATAGTCTATATATATTATTTTACCCAAACTAAGTTAGGTAACCATGTTATTCCTAACAAACATGAACAATTGCTGATACAGCCAAAACTAGGGAAAATATTTACTTCTTTGACACAATGCAAGAAAAGAGGAGTGGATTTATACATTAAAGATATTATCCCAGCGAAATTGATCTATACCAATGACGAAGGAAGAATACTAATGGTGGAAATAATGGACAATAATATGAAAACACTCCTGATTGCAATTGATGCCCCGAATGACAATCAAGAAGAATTTTATAAAAAATTACATATGAAAATAATTGAACTGGACTATGCTAATATAGTTATGATAGGAGATTTTAATGGAATTGTAGACAATAAACTGGACTACACAGCAACAACAAAGCAAAACAGAAAGACTCTCCCAAAATCTTTTTTTAAAATGATAGATGAAATAAATTTAAAAGATACATGGAGAGAAAGAAATGCTAAGACTAAACAACACACCTATTCAAATAGACATTTATCATGGTCCAGAATAGATATGATATGGATGTCAACAGAATTGTTAGCTAATATTCAAGAAATAAATATTGAAACAAGTACTTGGGCAGATCACAATCCAATGACAATTAAATGGAAAGGACAAAGAAGAAGATCTAGATGGACGTTAAATAACAATATACTAAAAGAAATGATTTTATACAGAGAATGGAGAAACAACTGGCTTTCTTCTTTAGAGAAAACAAAAAAGAAGATACATCAATGCAGAACGTATGTGATACAATGAAGGCATATTCCACAGGCTTGATAATAGACTATACAAGGAAAAGAAATACCATGAAAAGACTATCCTCTAAGGCATTAGAGGATGAGTATAAAGGACTTGAAAAAGAGCTACAGAAAATGCCACAGAAAAAGGACATTAAGTTAAAAATGGATATAACTAAACATAAAATGGGTCTAATAGAAAAAGAAGAACTCGCACAGAAAATCAGAGGTGCAAAACAGAACTACTTTGAAGATGCAAATAAACCAGGTAGATGGTTAGCATATAAACTGAGAAAGAAGAAAGAATCAAGGAAAATATTGCAATTAATAGATGACCAATGCCAAATTTGCTATGGTAGAAAAGAGAAGAAGGAAATCATACAAGACTATTATGGGAAACTATACACACAAGAGAACATTGATGAGGAAAGAGTTAAACAGTATTTACAGAATGCTAATCTACCCCAGATACCTAAAGATATTGAAACAATGTTAGAAAGCAATATAACTATGATGGAGTTAACTGAAGCACTCAAGAAGCAAAATAATGGAAAGGCACCAGGCCCAGATGGACTTCCGGCAGAATTTTATAAAACACTACAAGAATCGTTGAACCTTCCATTGCTAGAAGTCATGAATGAAGTTATGTTAAAGAAGATACCCAAGTCATGATCAGAAGCTTATATTACACTTGTTCCAAAAGAGGAGGCCGATCCATTACAAATCAAGAACTATAGACCTATTTCCTTACCAAACGCAGCTTATAAAATTTTTGCTTCGATATTGGCAGAAAGATTTAAAAAATACTTAAACTATTTTATCCATCCTGATCAAAATGGATTTCTGCCAAAGAGACAAATTAAAGACAATATGAGAGTCATTGTCAGCCTCAAGATATCTTCCTAATAAGTATATTCTGTCTTCTAACTATTGCTTCTCTGCTGCTATGCCAATTTACTTCTTTCGGCTGTCATGAAACGGTGGGAGGGGGGAATCTTGGAGGGGAAGAAAGCAGGAGGTGTTTTGCATTCCTTTGCTGGGTTAGCAAGGGGAGGGGGGATTCTTTTCTTTAACTTTCCATTTCTTCGCTAGCCTCTATCCTTTTTTGCGCAACTGCGAACTTTTATCAAAATATGTCAAGGTCAACTGACAATAGCCTCATCACCACCTGGAGATGACCACATGATCATATTCAGAAGTTTTAATTGGAAGAATCATTTGAACTTTGGGAGGTGGGAGCAATTCTATTCCTTTGTATATGTGTTCTACCCGCCAATTTCTTAGTTTCGGAATTGGCTCTGTCGTTTCCACTTTAATTTCCAGTAAAAGGATAACTTTGCTCTACATCATGGAGTCTGAGTATTTCTTTCTTGGGATTTAGAGGGAGCACAGACTGACATTATTCCGAAACTCCCACATCAACCCACCCGGAGAAAACAGCAACTTTTCTTCCGAGGGGGTTTCATCTCATGTCGTCTCCAGCCAGCGATGAAGATGACCAGGGAGCTGCGGGGGGGCAGCCGATGCTGCTACCAGAGATGCCGGCTGCTGACCTACTGGCCGACCTGACTCTGGAAGAAACCCCAGCTGAGATGCCCAGATGGTCGTTGGGGGTTGGTTGGAGAGACCTTGAAGACCCCCTTCCTCCCAGGATCACTGTAAGATGAAGAGGTGCGAGGGAACGGCTGTGGCAAGAGGGGGAGGAGATGGAATACAGGCTGGATCAAGCCGGGAAATTCCTTATGGACGTTTCTGAGAAGCCCGGCACGGCTCCAAGGTATAAGGGGGAAGAGGGAGCAAGGTCAGCCCGGGGAAGTCGAGCTACCCCCACCCTCCTAGCCCAGCCTACGCCGGCGCAGCCACCCGCCGCCGCCCGGGGAGCCCCAGCAATAGGTGTGCTTCCTGGAAGACGCCACCTGCCTCCCTTAGATGTGAAATTTGGAGGAAATCCCAGAGACTTGTGGTTTTTCCTGGTACAAGTTGGAAGTTATATGGCAGAATTTGAAAGGGAGTTCATTTCTGAAGCAGCCAAAGTGAGATGTGTTACCAGAACCCTGGAATCAGAATGAAGATTCTAACCCAAGGGGGAAGATCGGTTGCAGACTACACCCAAGAGTTCAGGCAGCTGGCATACCACATCCGAGGTTGGTCCCAAGGGGCCCTGGTAGAAGCCTACAAAGATGGCTTAAATGAAGATATATACCACACGTGCATCTCCCGAAGGGACCCACGTGATTTGCAGTCGTCGTACTTGCTGGCGGAAGAGGTGGATATTGATCTAACTCGAAGCAGACGCAGAGGAGGTCCCGTCTGGAGAAAAACACTCCCCCCACGTCTCCGAGAGACCTCCACCCCCCAAAGGGGAGGGATGGCGGCAAGAGCCAAGATCACAGCCTGTTTCCATTGCAGGAATGAGGGCCACCGGATGGCGGATTGCCGGGTCAAGTCGGACCCACCGAAAGCGCGGGGCCCAGGGAGGAAGCCCGAAAACCCCTCAACCAAGCCTCGCGAAACCGGGCTGAAGACGAGAGAGGTTGTAGAGGTCACCCTTCCGGCGGGAGAGGAGCTGGGACCTCCAACCCCACTCGACGAGAGCGAGACCGACTCGGAAGATGACGTCCTGGTAAGTCCTAACCAAGGGCCCATGACCATCCCAATAAAGTTAAGGGAGCCTACCTCTGGGACCGAGGGAGAGATGTTGGCCTTATTGGACTCGGGGTGCACGAGGTGCGTAATTAACATGAAAGTAGTTAAGGGTATGGGCATTGGACTGAGAACTTTAAGAACGCCTATAGCTTTCTGTCAACTGGATGGATCTGTGGCGGGAGGTTGCCCAGCACGTTTTATAACGGAACCCTTAGAGATGACCATGGGAACTCACCGCGAGATCCTATGTTTTATTGTGGCCCCTGGGATGGAACAGCCTCTAATATTGGGATTACTCTGGCTTCGGAAGTGGAATCCCCAGGTGAACTGGAGAGAGGGGTGGATACGCATCCGCACCGATCGGCCACCGGAAGGGGAGGAGCAACACTATCCAGAAGGGGAGGAGAAATCCCATCCGAAGCCGCAAGTTCCGGCCGAGGCAGCTTCCGCAGGTGTCGAACGCGTGGAGGGGGAGGAGAAAATCCCGAAGGAGTACTGGGACTTAAGAGAGGTGTTTAGTGAAGAGGCTTCCGACGAGCTCCCTCCTCATCGGTCAACCGATTGCAGTATTGAATTTCTACCAGGGGTGACGCTCCCGAAACCGAAGCTGTATTCGATGACACCGGGAGAGCTGGAAGAACTGAGAGCGTTTATCGACAAGAACCTGAAACGTGGTTTCATCACACCTGCCAGACCTCGAGTGGCGGCCCCTGTGATGTTCCGCGAGAAGAAAGATGGCGCCAAACGTCTGGTGGTGGATTACAGAAACCTGAACGCAGTGTCTGTGGAGAACGTGTACCCCCTCCCTCTGATGAAGGACATGTTAGCCCACTTGGCAAAGGGGAAGATTTTCACAAAGTTGGACTTGAGGGAGGCGTACTACCGAATCCGGATGAAAGAGGGGGACGAGTGGAAGACTGCGTTCAACTGCCCAATGGGTTGTTTCCAGTTCAATGTTCTTCCTTTCGGCCTACAGGGGGCGCCTGCTGTTTTCATGCAAATGATCAATCAAGTGCTTCACGAACATTTATACAAGGGGGTTCTGGTCTACCTTGATGATATTCTCATCTACACGGAGACTAGAGACGAACATGTGAAATTGGTACGCTCTGTGTTGCACAAGCTGAGGGCAGCCAAATTGTACGCCAAACTGTCCAAGTGTGAGTTCCATCAAGAAAAAATCGACTATTTGGGATATCGTATCTCCCCCGAGGGCATTGAGATGGACCCAGAGAAAGTGCGAGCTGTATTGGACTGGGCCCCACCGAGAACCCGTAAACAACTTCAAAGCTTTCTTGGATTTGCCAACTTCTATCGGCAATTCATCCCGTCTTTTGCTAAAATAGCCATGCCCATCACCAACCTCCTGAAAACAAAGGGGGAATTAAAACCAAAGCCCAGCCAACCGTTGAATTGGACCATGGAGTGCCAAGCTGCATTTGAAAAGCTTAAAAGACTTTTTGCTGCAGAACCAGTACTGAAACACCCAGACATGGGTGTTCGTGATCCAAGCTGATGCGAGCAATGTGGCTGTGGGGGCGGTCTTACTTCAGTTAAACGAGAAGGGGACACTACAACCGTGCACTTACACCTCTCATAAATTGACTGACACTGAAAGGAGGTGGGCCGTTTGGGAGAAGGAAGCGTTTGCAGTCCGCTGGGCTTTACTAGCGTGGAGGCATTTTCTGGAAGGAGCGAAGCACCCATTTGAGGTATGGACTGACCATAAAAATCTGGAAGCTTTAAAAACTCCTCGGAAGCTATCTCCTACGCAAGTTAGGTGGGCTCAGTTTTTCAAGCGATTCAATTTCTCCTTGAAATATATTCCAGGGGGAAAAATTTTTATGGCAGATGCTTTGTCTAGAATGCCTCAATACAACAGTATTCGTAAAGAAGTGATAAGGCCAATCGTGTCCACTACACAGCTGGCTGCCCCCGTAGTTACCCGTGCGCAAAAGAGAAAACAAGAGAGAGATTTGTCCACTGACCTGATGGAACGATTTAAGGAGGCTTTGAAAATGGATGAGTGGTTCCTGGCAAATGCGAATAACTGCACCGTTCGAGATGGTCTAGCCTGGATAGGTGCGAAATTGTATGTACCTCAAAACCTGAGAAGCCAAGTGTTACAACAAACTCATGATTCCAAAGTGGCTGGTCATTTTGGGTTTGTAAAGACTCTACATTTGGTCAAATGGCAGTTCTGGTGGCCTTCGTTGAAAAAGGACATGGAGACTTATGTGGCGAGTTGTCCAGTTTGCGCTTCAGCAAAAAGACCTCCTGGTAAACCACCAGGTTTGCTGCAAAATGTGGCTCGGCCAACTGCTCCTTGGAAGGAAATTTCCATGGACTTTATAGTAGACCTACCCGAAAGCAGTGGACACACAGTCATTTGGGTAGGTCTACTATAAAGTCCATGGAAATTTCCTTCCAAGG
>NW_020717580.1:16435-48974 GCF_900518725.1 Notechis scutatus | reverse complement strand
CTCTCTCTCTCTCTCTCTCTCTCTCTCTCTCTCTCTCTCTCTAAGCCATGGCTGGCCAAGCGCTCTTCACTACTTTCATTTCTTCCTTTTGGAATCAAGACTGGCTGAACAAGGATCGCCAGCTGTGCTGGAAGCATCCCTTCGGGTAACCTCCTCCTCCTGATCCTCCAGGCCCTGCCACAGCTGCCAGTCACAAGAGAAGGGGGAGGGGGAGACGGGTTGCCCAAAAAGATGCTTCCAGCATGGCTGGTGATCCTTGTTCAGCCAGTCTGGATTCCAAAGAGAAGAAATGAATGTAGCAAAGAGTACCAAGGAAAGCCCAGCCATAGCTTTGAGGAAAGCCCAGCCACACACACACACACACACACAGAGAGAGAGAGAGAGAGAGAGAGAGTAGGGGAGAGAGAGGGGAAGATAGGCACTTGGCCACTTCACTATCCTCTACCTTCTCAGGCCAGGAGAGGGAGGGGAGGGTGAGGGGCAGAAGGACCAGCTGCTTCAGGCAAGGTGAAGAGGCATTGACCAAGCATGGGAGAGTAGAAGCCTGGGAACAGCAGCTCCCATCTCAGCCGGCCCGAGGGGCTGCTGCAGGCATATTGGGACAAAGGCGGTGAGAAGCCCCGGGACATCTGCCCACCCACCTGCTGGCTGACTGGGCCGGGCTGGGCTGGAAGAGGCACGTCAGCTGGGAGAAGGAAGTAAATGTGCGGGCAGGCAGGCAGATGTTCCGGGGCTGTTGCATATGTATACTGCATGTGTAGCAGCTGCACATGCAGTGTGCATGTGCAGCAGCCCTGGGACATCCGCCCGAACTTCACCATGGCCACCATGTGGTAGGGAAAGCTAGGAGAGCTACCGGGACAAATGGGGAACCGGGCAACAATGTGACCCAGTTCAGGGGAGTTGCCAGCCAGGGGTCACCACCAGCTCTGCGACCCATGCCAAATCACTGCTACTGGTTCTCCCAAATAGGTACGAACCAGTTGAATACCAACTCTGATTGTATCCCTCTGTTAATACAATTTAGGATTACATTAGCTTTTTTGGCTGCTGCTGCACACTGCTGGCTCATATTTAGCTGGTTGTCCACTAAGACTCCAAGATCCCTCTCACAATTGCTACTATTGAGCCTGGTTTCATCCAGTCTATATGTGTACTTTTGATTTCACTTATATACTCTAGATTTTTATTAAAGAACATTTTAAAAGAATAAAAACACTAGAAGGATGTCCTATAGATTAAATTAGTTAATCAAAGAAAAATAATAATTGATTTCCAATCTGCTGAAGGATGGTTTCAAGTTGCAAGGATAATATAATGCTAAAATTGATGAACATGCTGAATGAAGGGACTTACAATCTATGTTTGATGTTATGGCAATTGCAGCATCCTGGGGATGACATGATGAAGATTCAGGTGCTTGCTAGCTTTCCTACGCTTAACCACAAGGTCATATCCTCATCCCACATTTTTGGCACTTCCAAAAATGGATCTATTGCACCAACTGACATTCAGTATATTACAGGACTAGCTCAATACTTGTGCTTTGCTACAAAACTATGTGGTTGGGCTTAGTTTTTGGGGAGGAAAATAAGGGTGTAAGGTCTGGCAGTACACTTAAGCCAAAAATGAGCCAAAACAAAGACTTAAATGGAGGCTTGCAAATTAAATAAAGCAGATTTTTATTCTTTGATCAAAGTTAAAGAATCTGGGAAGAAGTTCCTAGTACATCACAAGGGACATGGGAGGAAAATTCTACAAAATACAGAATGATGTCTTGTCCTTCTTATACACGGAAAAGTCTTTGTTCTTAGTTCTCTAATTACCTTGTAAATCTCTAGTCATGTAATCTAACTAAGAATTACGTCTTCCTGCAACAGACAGATTCCAGTCAGGCAGTATTTACCTCTCTTCATGAAGGAAAACAGATGGATTCAGATTGATTTAGATGGGACAATCATGTATCATGAGTTATAATCGTTTTACAACAAGTGAAAGGTTAAAGGAATATTTTCCATAACAGCAAGATAAGAAATGCCTATGGAGATAAATACTTCTACATATATAAGAAAACAACTGCCTAACATCAAGATAAGATATGCCTATAGAGTAACTCTCTACTTAATGCTATAATATATTTTATTTCTTTATTTATTATCCTTCATTCCTTCATTTTATTTAAAAGGATAGAATTCTTTCTATCAGAGTGAATGAAGAAAGATAAAGGCATTGATAAGAGGCAACAGAAAAAGATTCCTTCAATGGGTCCCAAAAGCTTTCAACCATTAAGATCTAGCAGTCAGGGGAAAAAAGTTCTGGAAAGTTCTGGAAAGAAATTTACAGTATCCAATTTACAGTATCCAATTTTCCATGCCAATTATTTTCAGCTGTTTATATCACTGTCTATGAGTTTCCAAACAGGTGTTACGCAAGCACAAACCCCAAAAAATTCTTCACAGCCATGGTTCTTCTTGAAATTACAGGCTGCCCATTTTCAAGGGATGATTACTGTACCTGTCCTAACTCTTAGTCTTTGAGCAAATCATTTGGTATTTATTTATTTGGTATTTATTTGGTATTTATTTATTACACTCAATAAGCCTCGGACTTCTACTCATGAGACCATCAGTGCAACATCTGGGCAACTGGGCAGCATCATTTGTGAGTTATAGTCAGGACTTTGGATTTGGAGATCTCTTTTCTGCTGTCTCTTCAAGTGAGGGAATTGCCTGAGGGGGATGGCCCTCCCCCATGGAGACATGACTTCTTGTGCCTTAATGGCACAGAGCAAAAATCAACTTGGAGCAGCTTCAAGTGGAGGTACTAGGAGAAACTTTGCCAAATTCTGAATGGTGTGTGTCTTTCTCTATATGTGTGTATGTGTATGCAGCTACTTTTCAGTACAAACATATTGAACAAATTTCCCACCCATCAAACAGAAGCCCAAAGTGTTCAAGATCAAAAGTTGCTGTGGCAACCATTCTCAAATACACAATCCTTACATGAATACATTACACTGGTTACAATATAAATGAGACAATGGAGAAAACATTACAATGAATTTCCACCCTCCCCCAATAATTTTTCCAGTTGTCTTTTAGGAATTGAAAAAGAGGCTTTTACTGGTCCATCAGCTTCATTTGGGATCTTCAGCTGGAATAACATAAGATGACACTCAGGCAGGGAAAATAAAAAAAAACCTGGTACTCCTGCAATGAGAAAAAAATCACAAAGTCTATTCATACCACCATGACCACATCAGCTTTTGGTAATTTTTATTCTCAGCCAGTCTTCTCCAGGAAACACTTTCCACTCTTTTAAGTTCATCACCCTTTGTCTTTTGTTCAGACTGCTCTTTCAGTGGTCAGCAAGATTTGGTAGGACCTGTCCCAGGCTTTTATCAGGACCCAATCACCAGGCTGGAACTTATGGAGAGCAAATTTGAGAGGTAGGTTTTGAACTAGAAGTCCTTTGCTTCTGAAGTGAGATAAAGAAGAGCAGAGGCCAAGTATACATCTCTTTACAGACATATCTTTAGTTTCACACTGTGTGATTTCTCCCATTCTGTTCAAGTGTAGTAATCCAAACATCATTTCAGAAGGTAAAGTATCCCTTTTTGGACAGGTTCAAATTCAGAGCCAGGCCAAGAGTAAACAGTTGGTCCATGGCATAGATGAATTTGCATTCCATAGAATGTAACATTCCCACTGAATTCCCACACTTCATGATTGATTGAAGCACTTTTGAAGAAAAATGAGTTGCTGTCTATAGCTCCTACTATCCCATATCTAGGTATTATCTGCTCCTGTATAATTTTGGCTCTCATGGCTGGATAAGCCTCAACCGATCCAGTCAAGTGAGCCACTATCTTAAAAAATAATAATTAAATCTTCCCACTTTTAGCCATTCCCCAAGGGAATATAATTTAAATCAAGTCTAACCTAGGCTATAATATAAGTACCACAACAAAATAATGTTCAAAATCCAAACCTCCCTATAAATATCATTTATCCTTGACAGGTAGGGTCTAGCATTTCAGAGAAAAATGCCACTTCTGTGTTGAAAAACCCTCAAAAGCCATTCCCTAATCTGTGTAACACTAGGCTCTTCTTCTAGTAGTTTAGCATACAAGTCTTCATTCAAAATAAGTGTAATTATCCATCCATTCACAGCTTACAAAATCCAGCCAATACTCATCCCTGTATTAATTCCTAAAAAGAGCAACAACTTATGTTGCTGACAAACAAACAAACATGCCATAGGATGGAGCACGGTGATTCCTAAGCAGGGGTGGGTTTCTACCGGTTCGCACCGGTTCTATAGAATCAGTTGTTAATGTCTCCGGTAGTTCTAAGAACCGGTAAAACTGACCCCTGCTTGGCCCCACCCTTTTCTGCTGCTCCTACGGGCCAAAAACTGGTTTTTATTACTGCGCATGCACAAAAATCCCTTCCTCATTCTCCCCCACCCACCCCTCCCTTTGCTGCCCTGGCCCCCACCCCTATCCACTGCTTCAAAGTAAAAAAAAACATTAAAAAAACCAAATTATTTTACTGCACACGCGCAAAAATCCCTTCCGCATTCTCCTTTGCCTGCCCCTCCCTTCACTGCCTTGGTCCCTGCCCCTATCCGCCACTCCAAAGTAAAAAAAAGCCATTTTTTAAAAAATTGTTTTTTTTTTACTGTGCACGCACAAAAATCCCTTCCGCATTCTCCCCCACCTGCCCCTCCCTTCGCTGCCTCAATCCTCTGCTCCAAAGTTAAAAAAAATCCGGTTTTTAAAAAAACTAGTTTTTTTTTTTACCGCACACACACAAAAATCCCTTTCTCATTCTCCCCTGCCCTCTCCGACCCGCCCCTACTTATAGAGTATGTGCACAAATTACAAAAATTTAGCCACACGGCACCATTGTTCACACCACCACCACCACCAGCAGCAGCTGAGCCATCCATCCATCCATCCATCCAGCTGTCCATCCCTGCCTGCCTTCTGCCGCTCTGCTGAGTGAGGGCAAGCCACAAACCCCGGTCGCCACTGCCGCTAACCATCCTCACCTGGCCGGCCTGCCTTGCTCTGCCTGCCTCCCACTGCCGCCGCTAGCTGTCCTTGCCCACCTGGACTGCCTACCCCACCACCAGCCTCCAAAGATGCGGATCAGTAAGTACGATCTTCCAACCTGGTCATCTACCTACCGCCGCCAGTCCCAGTCACCTGCCCCATCTTCCCTCACCTGTGGCCCTCCATTGTTGCTGCCTTGCCTTCCCACCACCAATTGGTAGTGAGGAGGCAAAGCAGCAGCTTCTGATGGCCTGATCCCCTACCTCCTCTTGCCGATGCCAATACCAGCCAATTCCCAGGCCCAGTACTGCTGCCTCACCCGCCGCAGCCCAAGGGTTTGCTGCCTTGCCTTCCCACCACTGATTGGTAGTGAGGAAGCAAAACAGCAAGTCCTGCTGGGCCGGTCCCCTACCTCCTCCTGCTGCCACAGCCGCCAGCCCAGTCGAGAGCCAACTCCTGGGCCGACTGTCCTCGCCGCAGCAAGCTAGAAGACTGAGGAGGACCCCAGCATAGTTGGCTAGCCAACTTGCCTGTCTCCTTTTTGGTAAGTTGCCAGACAAGATAAATCCTTCTTGCTTAAAAGTCTGTACTGACCAATTGGCCCCCATCTTCACCCGAATCTTCAATAGATCACTAGAGATGTGCTATGTTCCTTCCTGCTTCAAATGTTTTACCATCATCCCAGTGCCAAAGAACCCCTCCATCAAGGAAGTGAATGACTACAGACCAGTTGCTCTAACATCTGTAGTTATGAAAATCTTTGAAAGGCTTGTGCTGTTCCACCTGAAAACCATCACGGATCTGCTGTTAGATCCCATGCAGTTTGCATACCGGGCAAATAGATCGACAGATGATGCTGTTAACATGGCTCTGCATTACATCCTACAACACCTTGAATCTCCAAATACCTATGCAAGGGTCCTCTTTATAGACTTCAGTTCAGCATTCAATACCATCATTCCAGACACTCTTCTAAGTAAATTAAACCAACTAGCGGTACCTGAACACACTTGTAAGTGGATCATAAGCTTCCTAACAGACAGGAAGCAGCAGGTGAAGCTAGGTGGAATCACATCCAATACCTGTACAATCAGCACAGGGCCCCCCCAAGGCTGTGTGCTATCTCCACTTCTTTTCTCCCTATATACCAATGACTGCATCTCAAATGATCCATCTGTTAAAATACTGAAGTTTGCTGATGACACAATAGTGATTGGTCTCATTCGAGACAACGATGAATCTGCATACAGACAGGAGGTTATACAACTTGCCTCGTGGTGTAACCGGAACAATCTGGAACTGAACACACTCAAGACCGTAGAAATGGTGGTAGACTTCAGAAGAAACCCTCCCATACTACCACCTCTTACAATACTAGACAACACAGTATCAACAGTAGAGACCTTCAAATTTCTAGGTTCTACTATATCACATGACCTAAAATGGACACCTAACATCAAAAACATCATCAAAAAAGCACAACAAAGAATGTTCTTTCTGCGCCAACTCAGAAAGCTCAAACTGCCCAAGGAGCTGCTGATACAACTCTACAGAGGAATTATTGAGTCTATCATCTGCACCTCTATAACTGTCTGGTTTGGTTCTGCAACCCAACAGGACAGACACAGACTTCAGAGGATAATTAGGACTGCAGAAAAAACAATTACTACCCACCTGCCTTCAATTGAGGACCTGTATACTGCATGAGTCAAAAAGAGGACTGTGAAAATATTTACTGACCCCTCACATCTCGGACATAAACTGTTTTAACTCCTTTCCTCAAAACGACGCTATAGAGCACTGCACACCAGAACAACTAGAGACAAGAATAGTTTTCCCCCGAAAGCCATCAGTCTGCTAAACAAATAATTCCCACAACACTGTTCAACTATTTACAAAGTGTACATTACTATTACTGTTAATCTTCTCATCACTCCTTATCACCCATCCCCTCCAACTGTGATTGTAGGACTGTAACTTTCTTGCTTGTATCTGTACGATTTATATTGACTGTTTCCTAGTATGATTTGATTGTTGATTGTACCCTATGACTATAATTATGATTCTTGATTCTTAATGAATGTACCTTTTCTTTATGTATACTGAGAGTGTTTACATCAAAACAAATTCTTTGTGTGTCCAATCACACTTGGCCAATAAAGTATTCTATTCTATTCTTTCTCAGGCTAGCTGTGCAGAAAGGGAGAAGGGGGGGATAGTTAAAAGGAGAAGGGGGGTTGTTCCCCCTCCCCTGCTTCTCTCTTCTACCTCCAAGGTAAAAAGAAATAAAATACCTGTGCAAAAGAAAGGGGGTTAAATTACACAGAATTCTCACCTCCCTTCTCTTTCTTGCAAAATCTGGCAACTGTAAAAGGGAATTTCTCTGAAGGGGGGCGGGGCAGACACATACATATACCATTAAATATCACTCCAGACTTGTGGAGGTTTTATCCTTTTAAATTTTCACTTTTCTTTCAGTGGGCAACCTGTAGCTCATTCTTGAAGCAATGGGAAACTCAGCAGTTTCAATCATCCATCAATCATCCACTGCCCTAAGCCCTAAGCTCACCACAATCAATTCAATTTCATTCAGTCCTATATGTTATTATTATTATGCACATAGGTTCACTCTACTCCCTTCAAGATCTGCCTTCTGGGCTTGTACACAGAGGGGGCAGAAGTCAATGCTGAAAGAATATACTTTCATAAAGAGAGGGGGCAGGATGCAGTTCATTGACTCTAAGCCTTACAAGGAAAATGGAGTTACTGCAGAAGCAGTGTCTCCTCTTTTAGAACTTAGATCTTAGGAACTTGTGGTGTGCATTTCCTTGCCCGATGTTAAAAGAAAGGAGACACTCATTGTAATGATGTATGGAAGCACATACATCATAAAAAACAAAACCAAATAACCCTCATTGGAAGGAGGGAAAAGAATTGGATGCCAGTGAGGACGTTGTTGTTGCAATGAACGTCAGAAGAGTATGCCTGCTAACACTTATCCTAGCATTGGCACAGCTTGCTTTACTAGCCAGTTGCCAAGAGGAGGAAAAAAGAGGGACTGAAAAAGAGATCTGAAATGGAGGCTTCAGCAAAGCAAACAAGTGCAAAGCATTCCTTTTACATTCAGGTAAAAATTAGGTGAAATCTTAAAAGCCCTGAACATCTCTTTTTTTAGGATGTTGGGAGATAAAGACACAAAGCATCAAACGAGAAAAGGTTAGCCTTTACACTGTCACAAAAATAAAATCCCACTGTTGCTATTGCTTGTGATGAGCAGAGAGTCAATGTGAAGGAAAAGACTTGATATTCCACACAAACATTCCAAAGTAGTGATCATATTTTCTCTCAAAAACATTTTGCAGCTTACCCTTGTTGAAAGGCTGGAAAATGCCTTTCTTCTGAGGGTTCGATTTTCCTGCTGGGAGAACTCCAGTGCAAGGATTCAGACAACTGCTTGGAAGCTGGTTCTTTTTATTTTTCAGGAAGGCGAGAGATAGCAAGAAGTCTGCGTTCCTGGGGCTAGCTCCCTTTGTATAATAAACCCCTGATTTTTATACTTTTTTTCTCCTTTTGTGTGTGAGTGCTTGTGTTTGTATTTCTTAATGTTTTAAATCCTGTCAGGGGTTGTCTTCATTTCTGCCGGAGGGTAATCCGTGGGGTGCAGAAGGCAAACTTTGCAGGGTAGTTTGATTGGATTATCAGTTTCCTAATGTTTTCTTATATTTGTTTTGTGGCAATCTCCTGTCTGCTATGGAATTTATTTCGTGTCTTTTGTCTATTTGTTTTGTTGATTTGGCATGACCTGTTGTTTGTAAGGGATTTCTTTTTCTTGTTTCCCTAGCTTTCTTAATTACTTGGCTTTTGTCTAGGGGGCTTCTTTCAATACCTTTTATTAAATCTCTTTTCCTATGCAAGTTTGTTTTATGGCTGGCCTGATGTTCCCTTTGGGCTTTTCCTGCTTGGGTGTCACCACTGTCCTCATGAAGTTCCCTTTCCACACCCTTAAGCACACAGAAAAGAAAAGAAGCAACAGAGGAAAATTAATGCAAGACTTTTCTAGCTTTGGAAGTTGTGATTCACCTTTCTCTAGGAAAAGAAAAGATTTAAAAAATATTTAAAAGGGGCAGGAAAATTCCTCTAAAAAAGGAGAAGTGGAGGCTCAGGCAGCCCCCACCCTGTCAATAGGGCCATTAAAGCTGGTCAGTCTATTTCCACAACAAAGGAAGGATAAAATTACAGCAACATCAACCACACATGGGTACAGAGGAAAAAAGCCTACAACTTAGCTAAGAACCCCCCCACTCCCCTAGAAATCAAATAGATGGCAAAATATAAAACTTGTGAAAAACAGCAAAAGCAAAGGGAAAAAAATCAACAAAATGCAACCTGATTAATTATAGGGAACAAGCAGCTACAAAAGGCCAGGAAAAACAGAGATTGGACTATAAAACAATTACTTACTTGCCTTCTGCCCAGATCCCAGGACGGAAGAACTCAATTTCTTTACACTGTCTAAATGGATTTAGACACCATAAAAAACAATCACACATGCACACAAATCAAAAGGGTTCACATATAAATCAGAAGACTTGAAGGTAAAAAAAGGAGTTTGACTTACAATTTGGGAAGCTAGCTTCAGGAACATCACCCTGATCTCTCTTTTATTATTTTTAGTATTAATTTTTTTAAAACTTGTCTTAGTGAACTTCTCATGCTTACTCAAAGTTAGATTGTTACTACCTGTCTTTGCCCTGGGGATGTTCTGTCTCTTCTCTTTCTAGTTTTGGATCTCCGAGCAGGCTTATTTTTTAAAGAACCAAGATGTACAGAGACCTTCATTCACACATCATTTACCAGGGCCCTCAAGAGCAAGTTTGAACTCTACTTTTCTTTTTCTTTTCTTAAAAAAAAAAAAAAACTTAGATTGTTACAATAGGTTTTAATATGTCCCAATGAGCTAATACATAGTTCAAGGTGAACATGGTTTCTTCATTCCAAACAGGCTACCAGTATGGCTGCCCATTTTTTTCGATGGGATGTTTCAGGCTTGTAGATTTGGAGTCTGACCAAAACTCTTCCTGGGGAATCTCTCCCTAAGGAATTTCTCAGGCTTGGAGTTAGCTTGGACTGTGGCAGAGCTCACCCCCTCCTCAGGGCTTTCTTGGACCTTTTCAAGCTTCCTAAAGGGATCTTTCACTGGGGGGAATTTCTTGGGCTCTCCTTTGCTTGGGGTCTGACCAACTCTTCCTCTTTCTCTAAGGAATTTCTCGGACCCTCCCCTCAGGCTTGGAGTTTGAGTCAGACCTCCCCCCATAAATATAATAAAAATCTCAAACTTTTGTTTTATTCCACCAGTCACACTCCCTTCAAAGCGATCCACACTGGCTGATCTTCTCCTGACTAATCAGAAACGCAAATTAGCTCTCCACTCTCAGGTCATAGGCAAACCTCTCATAGGAATTTCCTGCATCCATTCACACACACACAAGGCAACACTCCCCTCCTCCCCTCTAAAGAAATTTTCTACTCACCTGGAAGAGCTCAGTTCCACAACCCCTGGTGCAAGCCTCTTTGGTTAGGCATTCAGGGTAGGCAAAATCAGAGTCTGCCAGCAAATGGCCAGGTCAAAGTCACTGGATAAAATTTTCCAAGAGCACTCTTGACTTCACCACTGGTCCCAGCTGATTTCTTCCATCGGCCATAGTGAAGGCCACTGAGCCTAAAAGCAGCTCAGTTCATGAGGTGCTGAATGCAGCCATGTTGAAGGAACATGCCTTCGAGCCCCATGGTTGGGCGCCAGGATGTAAGGTCTGGCAATAAGCTTAAGCCAAAAATGAGCCGAAACAAAGACTTAAACGGAGGCTTGCAAATTAAATAAAGTAGATTTTTATTCTTTGATCAAAGTGAAAGAATCTGGAAAGAAGTTCCTAGCACATCACAAGGGACATGGGAGGAAAATTCTACAAAATACAGAATGATGTCTTGTCCTTCTTATACACGGAAAAGTCTTTGTTCTTAGTTCTCTAATTACCTTGTAAATCTCTAGTCATGTAATCTAACTAAGAATTACGTCTTCCTGCAACAGACAGATTCCAGCCAGGCAGTATTTACCTCTCTTCATGAAGGAAAACAGATGGATTCAGATTGATTTAGATGGGACAATCATGTATCATGAGTTATAATCATTTTACAACAAGTGAAAGGTTAAAGGAATATTTTCCATAACAGCAAGATAAGAAATGCCTATAGAGTAACTCTCTACTTAATGCTATAATATATTTTATTTCTTTATTTATTATCCTTCAAGGGGGAAAAAAAACTGCCCCTGCTTACCAGCATCTACCGGTATTCATCTGGCTAGTGTCCTGTCAGTGTGTGAGAGAGTTCAGAGCTGTTTGGAAACTGAAACAGTATTTGCTGTATGAGCAAGGAGGGGACAGCAAGGAGCCTGGGCAGGGCTTAGCTCAACTGTTCTGTACTAAAGCTGGTTTCTGCTGTGAAACTAAAACTGAAACTCCTCTCCTCTGCTTGTGTTTTGCATTTGGAACATATTTCTTTTCAGGTGGGGAGGGGAAGTAGAACTCCTCAGCATCAGAACATGTTAATAATATATGAAATACTAATGCTCTGATGGTCATTTTGAAAAAAATCCTTTCTTGGCGAGCACCTAGAAGCCAGGAGGAACATACGTGCCAAATATCAAGTTTGTAGGCTTTATGGTTCTGGAGATTTTGTGATAATGAGCAAGTGGTATTTTTCTTTTACATATATGGATAACAGAGTTGAAAGGGACATGCATGATATAACAGTATTCCTCCACACAGATATGAGGTGTATGCACCACCAAACCTGTGAGATACCTATTCATCTCCCACCATGTGAATTGCTTAAAGTGCCCTTCTAAGAAAACATTCACAGCAAGCTTCCTTGCCCTTTGTAAGAGATGACCTGGCTGAGCTAGAGGGAGAGGTCAAATGCATCATAAGCCACAAGTCCCTGCATACACTCAAGAGAAGTCCAGCCCATCTTGAATGCCTTTCTTATCTCCCACACAGTCTGTTAACTGTCACTTGACCAGATTATTGTAGACAGTTTATCTTGCAATAAATCTTTATACTCATTTGAACTGCATGAATTTCCTGATTTTCTGGGCATTAACACCCAAGATATAGAGCTATATAGATGACACCCAGCTATAGAGAGAAAACTCAGTCAGAAACCTGTAGCCCAGAAAGCTCTTATTCATTAACCATATTTCAAAGGAAATATAACTAATATGCTGGTTGGAAGGGATAAAGAATAAACAGGTCACCCAGCTGGGTTTGTCAAAAACATTCCAATTTCATGTTGTAATTCCAGATGAGATGGGTGGCATATAAATTGAATTAATAAATAAAATTCACAATGCCTATTTTCTATTAATTTTCTATTAAGTTGTCTTTGAATATATTGTAAGCTAGATTTTGGTTTCAACAGATGCTCACACTCTACAGCTACAGTGCAATTTTGGGAAATATCTGTTTGGCTTGAAGGGTTGCCAACAGGTCCAGTGAAGTTACCCATGCACTCCACAAAACTATTTTTATTTTCTCTGGATTTGAAAAGTTACACAGCTCTATCTGATAATAGCAGTCAGGAAAAACATGTGAATAGTCTAACTCAGTCTTTACTCCACCATGTCATCTTCACAGAGATCCAAACGAGATTTGGAATAATGATCTTCCTCCATTGATTAATATCTTTATATTAATTTCCCTCGGAGGAAAAAGATAATAATGGAGCATCACATACCACTTGTAATCTACAGAAGGTTTACATCTGTTTGGTTTCAGCCCAGGCCATATTCCCTTTGCTTTCGTCAGATGACTGATCCAGAGTCAAATTTCCCTACAGAGTTGTGAGCCAATGTGAAAATCATATGACTTACCCACCCCCTCTGAAACCAGAAATTATTATGTCTATGCAATTATCAGACTCTCATGATCCACCCAACCTCCAATTGCTTCCCAATAGCTATCAGAAAAAAAAAATTTTTTAAAGCCACAAGTCTGAAATAATTAATTTGAGGTTTCGTTCAGGGCAAGTGCAGAAGAAAAACAAGACTCTTCATTATTTGATCCAGGGCACTTTTATTCCCAATCCTTCCACTGTATGCAAATGGAATTAATAGTAATCATGCATCTGTGGGGGAGGGGATCATCACAGTGAGACCTCTAACATCTGATGGTGAGCTAGCCTTGGTTTTATTTCTTTTACCACCCACAGTGTGCAAATTTGCAGCAGAGACATGCTCCAAAAATGATCCTCTCCCTGTTCGACATGAGTGGCAGCAACCAGGAGATGTTCTCCTTGGTGGAATGTCATCACAAATCACTTATATTTTCCACCCATTTTCCTTCAATATACATCCTTCAGAAGAGCTGAAGAATGATATTCCCATGTAAGGATTTCATCCCCCACCTTTTTTTTTTTTTTTTTTTTTGCTCTTAGTTGTCCAAATGCTTTGACAGTTTTACTGAATCAGAAAGGTCTACTGTGAGTTGTAGGAATTGGGGTATATCTAGTTTAATGAAAAGGATGACTAGGGGTGATATGTTAGCAGTCTTCCAATATCTAAGGGGCTTCCACAAGGAAGAGGAGGTCAACCTATTCTTCAAAGTACCTGGAGACAGAATAAGAAGCAATAGATGGAAACTAATCAACCTACTGTAGAACTAAGGAGAAATTTCCTCTGTTGGTGAGAACAATTCCCCAGTGGAATAGCTTGCCTCCAGAAATTGTGGGTGCTCCAACACTGGAGGTTTTTAAGAAGAGATTGGACAACCATTTGTCTGAAATGGTTGCTTGAGCTTGAGCAGAGCATTAGAGTAGAAGACCTTCAAGGTCCCTTCCAACTCTCTTATTCTGAGTGACAAGGTCTTCCGAAGAGCTCATTATCTATTTGAATGACCAAAACTCGTGTTCTACTTGTTATGTTATCTAAGTTTGCATCTCAGTTGTTTTGCCAAAGCTTATTCTGAACCTCCAAGTTCACTATTTCAACCTTTTATCATAGGTTAGAGGGAAATCTAAGAATCAGAACGATGTAGTGGTTATGGCACTGGGTTAAAAACTGAGAGACTGTGAGTTCTAATACTGCCTTAGACATGAAGCTAGCTGAGTGATTTTGGACCAATTCCTCTGTATCAAACCTAGGAAGACAGCAAGGGAAAATACTTTTTAAATAATGTTGCCTGGAAAACTATATAAGGTGTCCATCTAGCCACCAGGAGTGCCATGGGCGAATAGGCGGCAATATAAATCAAATAAATGAATAAATAAAATGACATGAAGGCAAGTAAGGAAAAATAAATAAAGGTGGAAAGGTAGTATTTGTTCATAGCCTACCTATGAATCATTATTCTTTTAAAAGAAAAATATAACCGTGGCCATTGATTTTACTAAACATTTTGGAAAGAGGCTGAAACATTTGAAATCTTTTCAAATCATGCCTTCTGTTGAAGAATATTTTGATACAGTTCAAGGTATGCTTTAGAGTTTTCATCTATTTTTCTATCTCTCTTTGGTCTCTTTTTTAAAAATTTGGTGGCATGAATTTGAGATTTAAATGTAGTTCATCCATTTCTTACAGAAAATTTTGAAAGATTTCCCTGTCCCAGGTTTTATATTCATTATATAAGTTGTGTATAGATAGATAGATGGAAATAGATATATAAATAAACACACACACACATACACACAGTATGTGAATCATTTTCATGATGTATTTGCATGTATAAAATTAAGGTCAAGGAACAAGGCAGAAAGCAGTGAATGGCAACCAATTAACCTCAATGGGCACCACTAACATGTTTAAATATTGATTCCCTAGTATTTATAACCCAAATACCTAAAATGCCTTAGATTAAATAGATACTTTACTAAACTTACTTATTTACTTACTCCTTCCTTCCTTCCTTCCATCTTTCCTTCCTTCCTTCCTTCCTTCCTTCCTTCCTTCCTTCCTTCCTTCTTTCTTTCCTTCTTTCCTCCCTCCCTCCCTCCTCATTCTTTTTTCCATCCAATTGAGGAAGAAATTGGAGAAAATTATATTTTCTTCTGAAAAAAGCTTTGCAAAGAAGGCAAGGAATATTACTTTGATTCAGGATAGAAGGTATAGATTATATGGGACAGAGTAGGCTGCACTTCCTGTTTCTAATTCTGAGCAGAAACAAATTGTACCAAATGTATATTCCAAGTGACCCTTCCCTTTGTTTCCAAAACCTGTGTTCTCCTCTTCCCAAATTCATGATCAAGTGTCTTCTCTTTTATCTTGGGAATTTCTCCCTCCCTCTCTATCCCTAATCTCTTCATGAGTTATCTGTAAAGTTCTTGTTCGGGTATGTCTAGTTTAAGGAAGACAAGGACTAGGGGTGACGTGATAACAGTCTTCCAACATACGAGTGGCTGCCATTAAGAAGCGGGGGTAAATCTATTCTCCAAAGTACCCGAAGGCAAGAAACAATGGATGGAAACTAATCAAGGAGAGAATCAACCTAGAACTAAGGAGAAACTTCCTGACAGTTAAAACAATTAATCAGTGGAACAACTTGCCTCCAGAAGTTGTGAATTCTCCAACACTGGAGGTTTTTAAGAAGAGATTGGACAACCATTTGTCTGAAATGTTGTAGGGTTTTCTGCCTGAGAGGGCATTGGACTAGAATACCTCCCAAATCCTTTTCAACTCTGTTATTCTGTTATTCCCTCTTTCCATCAGTGATGAAAAACCATGACTATTGCTTTCAATGACTCTTATTAGAGTACTGCAGCATTTTTTCCTTCAATGTTAGTCAATGCTGGGACATTTTGCTTTGTGGCATGACGACCAAGTTCTACCAACACATCCTGACCTTGGCATTTGCCATATATGAAATCAATGAGGATTCCAAGATCTTACCTAATATCATGCTTGGGTTCCATATCTGTGACAGCTACAGTGATGCAATGAGCACTTATCGGACCACTCTGGACCTTCTTTTCAAAATGGAAAGAGTTATACCTAACTATGAATGTGATTCTGGGAAAAAGCTTATTTCTGTGATTGGTGGACTTGGTCCCACTGTCTCATTCCATTGCAAACCTTTTAAGTCTTTATAAGATCCCACAGGTAAGATCTGTTCATGGAACATGGATATGTTTATAGGTTATGATCTATTTTTCTTCTTGCTTTGATTTTGCAGTTCAGAAATGCATGATAGATGGACAGGAATGTTTCCCCAAATGGGAAAAGGGATAGGAGACTAATACTAAAATTATGTCAGAAAAAAAGGTTGAAGGGACCTTGGAGGTCCTCTAGTCCAACCCCTTACTTAAGCAGGAGACTATATCATTTGAGACAAGTGGCTGTCCAGTCTCTTCTTAAAAACCTCCAGTGATGAAGCTCCTACAACTTCTGAAGGCAAGCTGTTCCACTGGTTGATTGTTCCAGGAAATCATATTTTTTTAACATGCAGAAACATTCAAGCAGAAGGAAAATAGATGTTTATCTTTGAGCTTATGCAGATTAAGATACATTTTTTTAACTTCTGACAATTGCACAAAAATTTTCTTGCATGCAGATTTATTTATCCATTCCTTCCAGCTTAGTTATGGCGCATTTGCTCCAGAGAAAAGCTATATTACACAGCCCCCAATTCTATACCGTATGGTTCCAAATGAAGCTAGTCAATACATGGGAATTATCCAGTTCCTTCACCATTTCAGATGGACATGGATTGGATTCTTCATCGTTGACAGTGACAGTGGAGAACATTTCATGCAGGTGTTAGAACCACTGCTTTCCCAAAATGGGATCTGTTCAGCATTCACAACAAAAATCCCCAAAGCAGAGTTGAATGATATCCTAAGCATTAATAGGAATGTCTGGAATATTTATCTACCGATGACTAATACCAACATAAATATAATTGTTGTTTATGGAGAAACCTTGTCCATTATGTTACTTAGCTGTTTTATGCTTCAAACAACTCATGGTAATAGTTCAGATGTATTCTTTCAAAGGGTATGGATTATGACTGCCCAGAATGATTTTGCAATGACTGTACTTCAGATGGGCTCAGATTTGCAAGTGTTTGAAGGAGCCATTTCTTTTGCTATTCACCCCCATCAACTGCCCAAGTTCCAGAAATTTCTTCTGGCCCTAGATCCTTGTCAGGCTGGAAGAAATGATTTTCTGATGATCTTCTCAGAGCAAGCTTTTAACTGTTCGTTTCAATGTCCAAAGATTCCAATGGAGGCCACAGAAGCATGTTCTTGGGAAGAGAGCTTGAAGAAAGTTCCTGGATCTCTGTTTGAAATTCACATGACCGGTCAATGCTATAGCATCTACAATGCAGTCTATGCTATAGCATATTCTTTACATTCCATGGAGTTATTTAGATCCAATCTCAGATCAAAGAATGGTATGAAAAGAAACAAACTTGAGTCTCTTCACCCTTGGCAGGTAATGGCTGTTGGTTTCTCTTTCCACCATAAAAAATTAGTACAGACTCATATAGGTAAAGGTAAAGGTTTCCTTCGCACATACGTGCTAGTTATTTTCAGCTCTAGGGGTTGGTGCTCATCTTGTTTATAAAGCCGAAGAGCCAGCGCTGTCTGAAGATGCTGAGCTTGTTGATCAGAAAGGTTGGCAATTTGGCAGTTCAAATCCCTAGCACCACATAATGGAGTGAGCTCCCATTATTTGTCCCAGCTTCTGCCAACCTAGTAGTTTAAAATCATGTAAAAATGCAAGTAGAAAAATACGGACCATTTTGGTGGGAAGATAACAGTGTTCCATGCATCTTTGGCATTTAGTTATGCTGGCCACATGATCACGGAGATGTCTTTGGACAATACTGTCTCTTCAGCTTTGTAACAAATATGAGAACTGCCTCTTAGAGCCAGAAATGACTAGTACACATTGCAGAACAGGAAGGAGGGGAACAGGGGTGGGATTCTACCAGTTCTATCTGGTTCTATAGCACCCCTTGTTAACTTTCTAAGCAGTTCGGAGAACCGGTAATTAGAAGCAATCTCCTTTTGTTTTTTTCCCCACCCTTATTACATTCTTGGCAGACAGCCTAGACTTCCTGTCTCTGGAGTTTTAGGGGCTTGGATTTCTTAAAGGGAAAGGGTTGTTTAAAGATTTTTACACTGCTGTTGGGAGGAAATACTTCCCTGGACAATCAGCACTTTGAAGAAATAATTGAATAATGAAGTAGAGCTTTAGTGACAGGGAACCAAGATGAGTGACATTCAGCAAGGCTTCTTGGCTAAGTAGAAAGATTGACATTCAAACATGAGTTTACGTACTCTTTCTGAGTTTTGGTGTAAAACTGGTTTTTGATGAAAGTCAATTCTGTGCTTGGTGAAGTTTAATCCTGTGTTTATTGATGGGATAATTTTTCCTATTCAGCTTCAACAAGCAACAGCTACTGTTGTGATTTAATTATTTGTATTGTGTTTGAATTTTTTCCTGTTTCATGGTTTCTTTTTCTATCTGGGGAGGGGGTCTTCCTCACTGCTTTTAGTACTATCTGGCACTGTTCTTTGGGGGTATACTTCCAAGAGGTAGGATGCAAACTTGGCACTGATTCCTTTTACTGCCTTTCTGGGGGGCATGTGATCTTTCCTTAAATCTGGATGATTTCCTTAGGATTTTTAAGTGGTGCAAATGGATCTAAGGATTGCTTTTCCTGGGTGTGCTATTTTCTGGAGAGCTTAAATGACCTCTCTGCTAAAGGGTTCCATTTTATGAGCAAGAGTTGGCTGCTTGATAGATATCACTGCATTTTAACTATTTTCATTCCTTAAGGTGCTCTGGCACCCCGCCTGATTTGTAACGCTGGCTTGCAGGTATTTTTAATCTAATGATTGGTATTTAGGGCAGCTTTTTTCAAGCAAAGAAGCTTTTTTATTTTTGTACAGGTAATCCTTGACTTACAACAGTTCATTTAGTGACCATTCAGAGTTACAATGGCACTGAAAAAAGTGACGTGACCATTTTTCACACTTAAGACTGTTGCAGCATCCCCACTGTCATGAGAGGCCAGGCAAGGAGAAGCATCCCTTGACATGAGTGATGTCGAGTTGGCCAAGCCCACCCAGTCACATGACAACCAATCCACACCCACCAACTAAGCCACACCCACAGAACCGGTTGTTAAAAGAACCGAATCCCACCTCTGGAGGGGAACTTTTACTTTACCTATATAATGCACTGAAGAACAATCATGTTTATTTTTCCTTCCTATGTGAAACATGACTTATGATGTATGGTGGGACATGCTTTATTTTTAAAAGCATTTGGATACTGTAAAATAACTATAGTTTAGAGTTCTAATAAGTTGATACTACTACTCTTGCTCTCTTGTTACTGTTGTTCCCCATTGGAAAGCTTCAAATTGAAATGCCAATGTGTGCATCTCCACTGGCAGTCAATGAACGACAACACTCTTGCAAAATTGCACATTGTAGATTGAACATTCACATTGAACATTGCAGAACAGGAAAGATATGCATTTGGAAACAATTCCAATTGAATTTTTAGTGCACTGTTTTCCTTTCTCTGTATCTCCTCTGTATGTCGGATGTAGCTTCACTCAGTTCTTCAATCTATTGTGTTTAACAATTCTGCTGGAGAGACAGTGTACTTCAATGGAAAGAAGGAGATGGACACTGGATTTGATATCATAAACTTAATCACCTTCCCAAACAATTCCTTTATTAAAGTGCAAATTGGAACATTGGATCCTGAAGGGAAAAAATCAATATTGATGACTCAAAAATTGTGTGGGCCCAGCATTATAATCAGGTAGGATCTATGATTCATTTTCAGAATGGTTTTTTTTTCATCTTCAGACCTGTAACTAAGCATTTGCTTTTTCTGAAAGGGCTGACCCCATCATGGGTGACAATTTCCCTTCATAAAATTTAGGTAGATACAATTGAGTTGAGTCTGAAACTATCAATCAATCAGAATAGAGCTGGAAGAGACTTTGGAGGTCTTCTAGTCCATCCCTCTGCTCAAGCAGGAGACCCTACACCAGAGGTTGTATTTAGCAGGTTCTGACCAGTTCTGGAGAACTGGTAGCAGAAATTTTGAGTAGTTTGGAGAACCAGCAAATACCACCTCTGACTGGAGATTTTATAGTATCCTTCCCCTGCCATGCCCACCAAGCCACACCCACAGAACTGGTAGGAAAAAAAATGAATCCCTCCACTGCCCTTAGTTGCAATTTTTTGCACTTTTTTCAAAGTCTCAACATCTTTTTTGTAATATGTTGACCAAAACTGGATACAGTATTCCAGGTGTGGTCTTACTAAGGCTTTATAAACCGGTACTAATACTTCACATGATTTTGATTCTATGCCTCTGTTGATACGACATAAGGATTGAAAACTTGTGGCAGGAATCCACTTCTCTGTGGGTCCCTGCTGCACTCGCCGCTGAGGTACCCCCGATCCAACTGGATTTGGGGGTTGTCGCTATCCCGAAGGGGCAGCGGAAGATAGAGGAGATCCAGGCAGGGGTCTGGGAATATCGCACCCCCTTTCCCCAGCCGGCTAGACTCCTTTTTCCTGAGGTGGTGGAGCAGCTGTCAGAAATGGAAGCCACAAAGGAATCTTCAACCGGATAAAACTGTGCAGGAGGAAGAACCAGAAGGAGAAGTTTTCTTGGCTGACTGGGATATTAAGTTACTTTTAAAACACCCTGGAAACCTGACTCTTGGATTGATACATTTGTTTCCAAAAGAAGTTGTTACAGCGGTGAAAGTGCTGAAGGAAAGTTCACTCCCCTTCCTTACGGAGAAAGCAAATGAGCACAGAAAAACCTGTTTCTTTAAGGTAAAAATAAGGTCTTTGTTATAAGTGGAAAGGAGAGGACTAAAAAAAATCTTTAAAAATTTGTTGGAGGAGACGCCTTGAAGATTATAAGACCAGCAACTAACTGTAATACGGCTTTAAAATATATTTGGGATTTTGCCCCAGGAGGAAAAATTGCAAAGAGAAGAAGAGGAAATAATTTCTGTCTGTTTGGATTGTTTGATAACTTTGACATTTGGAAATTACTTTAAGATTAAAAACATCTGGGTTGTTCTTAAAAATTTACAATGGCACTATCTGTGGATGAATTAAAAATGGAATATGAAAAATTAAAAGGTAAGGATTCTTTGGGAGCTGTCTTCCACTTTTTAGAAATGGCAGTTTCTACGTACCAGCAAATACTTGAGGAAGAAGGAGAAGGAGAAGAAGAAGAAGAAAAGGAAGAAGCCATTTTTAATGGACAAAAAAGTTCGATTAAGAAAGAAAATTGGAAGAGAGGAAGGAAAAATGAGAATTTAAGATTCAATAAAACAACCAAGAAAAAGAAAAATAAGGTGAAAAAAAAAGGATTGAAAACCTGTGACTTTGTGGATGGAAGGCCTTCACCTTGGACTGATCCTGTTATCTTCAGTTCTTCAGAAGACCTTTGACTAATACCATCTACTCATCTTTTCCACTATCTTTCCATTATTCTACTTTGCTCAGCCTTGTAAGGGTACTATAGGTAGTCCTGGATGTAGAACTACAATTTAACCCAAATTTTCTATTGCTAAGTAAGGCAATAGTTACTTGAGTTTTGCTTCATTTTATGACCTTTCTTGTCACAGTTGTTAAGTGAATCACTGCATTTATTAACTTAATAATGTGGCTAAGTGAATCTGGTTTCCTCATTGATTTCACTTATCAGAAGGTCACAAAAAGTGACCCCCTGATTCCAGGACACTGGAACAATCATAAATATATGCCAATTGCCAATTTTGATCCTTTGACCATGGGGATGCTGCAATGAAGTCGTAAGTGTGAAAAACAGTCATAAGTCACTTGATTTAAAACATCGTAACTTCCAACTAACTAAATGAATGTTTGTAAGCCAAGGACTAATTTTTAAATAAGGAAAATGTCAACGAAAGAATAGAGAATTACTGAGGTTCTACAACTGATATTGAATATAACATGAAAAAAGATAAACCATACCCCATGTAATATATTTTAAGTTATATCTATGATATAAAAAGTAGGCCTTTTTGAGCTTAATGCCAAAATCTCCACTATCTTATTATTTATCAATGATAATGAAAAAAAGAAACAAGAACAGAAAAACATTTCCAACAATAATATAGATAAGCATTGAATTTATGACTTTCCTTCTTATACTCCAAAACTGATTTACAGTATTTATTGGTGCAAGTGAATAGGTCAATCTATTCACCAAAGCATTGCAAGGCAGAACAAGAAGCAATGGATGGAAAATAATCAAGGAGAGAAGCAAACTAGAATTAAGGGGGAAAAGGTGCTGACAGAACAATTAATCATTAGAATGACTTGCCTCCAGAAGTTGTGGCTGCTCCAGTACTGGATGGTTTTAAGAAGAGATTGGACAATCATTTGTCTGGAATGGTATAGGGTTTCTTGTTTGAGGAGGTTGTTGGTCTAGAAGATCTCCATGGTCCCTTCCAACTCTGTAATTTTTTTACATTTTAGAAACCATGCTATGCGTGTTTCTACTTGAAGTTCCAATCTGTTCAAACATATCTGATTCTTGGTGATTTTATGGACCAGATTTCTCCACGATTTCTAACATTTTACATTTTATTTCAACTGTTTATGCTCTGGCTGGTGTCTACTTTGATGGTGTCTAAATACTATGGTTTACAGATGTCTCATTTCCTTTTACTGTTTCCTGTTCCAATCATAATAGCCTTTTCCAGTAAGTTTGATTGGGTGACATGGCTGAAATAAATAAGCAGAATTTTGTGATTTTGCTTTTCAACAATATGTCTGCTTTTATACATTCCAGTACTTGCTTCTTTGTCAACTTTGTTGTCCAAGGGATGCGCAAAAGCTTTCACCAGCATCATAACTAAAATAAGTCAACTTTCCTCCTGTCTAGTTTTTCATGGTCTTGTTTCATCATTTATATTTATCTTTCTGTATAATATATAATATATACAAAAGCTGTTCTTAAATTTAGATAGATAGGTAGATAGATAGTTTCATCGCATTTTCCATAATTGAATTAAACTTTGATTGAGTTAGAAGAAACATTGTCATCATCATCAAGGAATATTACTGCGTCTCTTTATTTTATAAGTTTTGGATTGCATCAATTGATTGATTGATTGATTTGCTTGAGCTCCAGATTTTTATTATCTAGATTGAAAAAATAATAGCAATGTTCCTTCATATCAATTACTAAAGGGGAAAATGTTGTGTGAGAGAGTGAATATGGCCTCATATTTCACTATCCCCATGACTACCTAGATGTCATTTGTAAATAGTAGCTGTGAAAAGCTAAATTTTGTGAAATATTTTCTTGGTTTGTTTCTCCTAAAACCCGTTGTTACTTCTTTCTATGTGGTAGGTACCACCTGATTCTGTATGTACTGAATCTTGCCCTCCAGGTTATCAGAAGAAAAAAAGAGAAAATGATAAATTCTGCTGTTATGACTGTTCACAATGCCCAGAAGGGAAGATCTCAAAGTTGAAGGGTAGGCAATGCATTGTATTCAACAGCACTACCTTCAGCATTATTTCCAGGGGTGGGATACTACTGGTTCACACCGGTTCAGGTGAACCGGATGTTAATTTTACATCTGGTCCACCGAACTGGTAATTGCAATGACTGGCTGGCCCCGCCCCGCTCACCCCACTCCTCCCAGGAATCTCCATGCAGCCCATTTTGGATCCCAGGTAAGTGAAGGGCCTATACCGGAAGGCTGGAAATGGGCCCATTTCCAGCCTCGAGAGGGCCTCTGGAGACTGGGGAGGCTATTTTCATCCTCCTGGAGGCTCAAGGGAAGCCTCTGGGGCCTAGGGGGTGAAACATGAGCCTCCCTTCGATAATTTAAATTGGCAATTTTTAATCCAAAAAATTTATAATATGAATTTAGGCACCAAATTTGAAAATATTATAACAACCATTTATGATACACAACAGGCTAATATTATAATAAACAGGGAATATACCCGCCCAATAAAAATAGAAAAAGGAGTCAGACAGGACTGCCCACTCTCACCCCTGCTCTTCATATTATCATTAGAAGCATAACTAATGCGAATTAGACAGTACCCACACATAAAAGGATAAATGGTTAAGAAAGAAGAATATAAGTTGCAAGCGTTTGCGGATGATATATATTTTTTCATTGAGGAACCAATAGAAAGAGGACAAAAATTGATGAATGAATTAGAACAATTTGGAGCAGTAGCAGGACTTAAAATTAATAGGAAGAAAACAAAATTAATGACTAAAACTTTAACAGAAAAACAGAAAATAAGAACTAGAAGAAGTTATGGGAATACAAGTGATAAAGAAAGTTAAATACTTAGGAATATGGTTGACAGCACATTGTAAGACACTTAAGGAAAATAATTATGATAAATTGATGCAACAGGTAAAGAAGGATTTAGAAACATGGGGAAAGCTGCAACTTTCATTATTAAGCAGGATTGCTGCTATTAAAATGAATATTCTTCCAAAATTCCTATATATATATTTCAGACGATCCCAATCAAAGTACACAATTTTTTTTTTTGAAGAACTTAATAAAATAACTAAAATTTATCTGGCAAGGGAAAAAACCTAGAATAAATTTAAAGGCAATGCAGGATATGAAGAGCAGGGGAGGGCTGGCATTTCCAAATTGGGAGTTGTATTATAGTGCAGCCTCTTTAGTATGGTTGAAAGAATGGGTGAATTTAACCAATAAGAGAATATTATTCTTAGAAGGCCATGACTTTCAAAGGGGGTGGCATGCTTTTTTATGGGATGTAGGGAAAACTAGCTAGAAATATTTTCACAGACACCTAATCAGAGACTCATTATTAACTAATTGGAAGAAAATACGGAAAAAAACACTATTTAAAAATACCAATTTGGATTTCAACAATGGAGGCGATGATTCACCCAAATAATCTGGATATCACTAAAATGATTAAATATAAGGATCTATTGGATACACAAGGAAATTTGAATTCGTGGCAAGAACTTGAAGAGCGGGGACTAAAAATTGATCAGTGGGCATATCTTCAAATTCAAAGTAGATATAAACAGGACAAGAAAGAATTTGGAATTAACAATAAACTCCAGCAATTAGATAAAATTTTATTAGGATCAGGCAAAAAAAAATATAACAAAATTTTATAATTATTTATTAGAAGTAGAATTAAAAGAAGAAATTATAAAAGGGAACATGATAGCCTGGAGTAGGAATATAGGACGTACCATCACCATAACAGAATGGGAAAAGGTCTGGGGTAGAAATAATAAAATTACAAAATCGGTAGCATACAAAGAAAATGCCTATAAAATGTTTTATACATGGCACCTTCCTCCTTCGAGATTAGCGAAGATGCACCCCAATATGAGTCCTAATTGCTGGAAATGCAAAAAAAAAAAAGAGGGAACTTTTTTTCCATATGTGGTGGTCCTGTACAGAAGCTTAAAAATATTGGCAGAAAATTAGAAATTGGCTGGAAGAAATGACAAGAAAACAGATCGAATTCAAACCAGAGTCCTTTCTGTTAGGGATCTTTGATAAACAAATATATAAAAAAAGTGAAATATATAATAATACACATTTTGACAGCAGCCAGATTGGCTTTTGCACAATGTTGGAAGCAGCCTCATGTTCCATCAGAGGAGATGATCATTCAAAAAACATCAAGTTGTACAGAAATGGACAAATTATCTTTGGCATTAAAAAATAAAGACACTTCAATATAGTACAACAGCTGAAACTGCTGGTACAAATGGATAGACCAAAGATAGACTTCACACTAAAAGTCAAAAGAGGATAGGATAATTCCATATTAGTGATACACAGATATATGTAAGGATTAGGTGTGTATATGGCATAAAATAAGGATTAAAAAGAGGTCTAACAAACTGTTGAAGATGAGAATGTTTTTAATTGTTTTCTATTTTTTTCTTTCTATTTTCTTCTCCCTTTCTTCTTTTTCTCTCTTTCATTTATGTATGTGTTGTTGGTTTGTTTTAATTGTAAAATCAATAAAAAAAATTTTTTTAAAAAAAAAGAAACATGAGCCTCCCAGAAGTTCCAGAAGGCTGGAAATAGGCCCATTTCTGGCATCCACAGAGCCTCCAGAGTCCGGGAAGGCCATTTTTGCTCTCCTGGAGGCTTGAAGAAAACCTCTGCAGCCCAGGGAGGGTGAAACCAGCCCCCTGCCATGGTGCAGGAAGCTGACTAGGCCATGCCCACCATGGCCACACTCAACCAGCAACTGGGCAGAGAACTGGTTGCTAAGTTTTTTGAAGCCCACTCCTGATTCTTTCAGATAAAGAAATAGCAACTGTCCCCTTGTTCTTGCATTCATGAGATCCTCTGGATTTTTCTACCTCACATCAAATCAAAAGGAAAAAGAAAAAGAAAACTAAAAGAAAAACAAACCTCATGCTCCCATGCTTCATGTGTATCTCTGTGGTCAACTGATATTTTTATTAATTCACACAATAATAGAATCTTAGATTTATAAAATTGTAGCTCTGGATGAGACCATAATGTTGATCTAATCCAACTTTCTGGAATATGCAATGCAAACAATGAAACAAATTTGAAAGGAGGTTGTCCAATTGCTTTTTAAAAACCTTCAGCAATGGAGAAGCCATAACATCTGTAGATAGATTCTTCCATTGTTGAACAGAGATGTTTCTCCTTTATATAAAATCTAGAAAGCTGCAACTTATACTCAGGGTTTTGGTAGTAGTTCGAACTTTTGACATGACTCCCTTTTATGCATTTGAGGACAGAAAGCACGTTCTCCCTTAAGGCTAAATTTCCCTCCTTTCAGGATAAATTTCTCATATGTCATGTCTTCAAGTCCCTGTATCAGCTTGAAGGCTTTCCACATCTGTCTGGAAATTTGGTGTCCAGAATAGAACATAATACATTAGGTGTGGTCTCACCAGTGCCAAGAAAAGAGGAATAAACTGATAGACAACAAAGAATAGCATTTATAGCGCCTACAAGAAAAAAAATTGTTGAAGAGCAAAGTGTTCCTCAAGCTTGAAGAAAGGACATGACAAGTTGAGATGTAATTCAGTAACAACAAATGTCATTATTGAAAATATTGAGGCATATGCCCTGATGGAGATTTCTATTCTTTTCTTCATGTCCTAGTACAGCTGTACAGCAATAGCAAAACTGAGAATTTACTGTGAAGGAAAAAGGTTGTTGTTATGAAATCTAATATAGTAATTTATCATTTGTCCTTGTTGTATTTCAAGAGTTGCAACTCTTCAAATACAACAAGGACAAATGATAAATTACCATATTAGATTTTATAACAAGAATATTCATCCCAGGCAATATTAGCAGTAGGAAATCTTCTTTAGTGCTGGCTTTTCAGGAATATTGTTTATTCTTTATATATGCAGTTGCAGATGAATTGATGCTCAAACACAATGATTTCTTTTCTTTTTTTAAAATCTATTTATATTTCATTCAAAATAAAGTTAAAACTCCAAAGGCAAAACTCCAAAGAATCCAGAAAGGGACAAAAAGGAAAAAAAACAGTCAAGATATTAAAAAAGAAAAAAAGTGTATAAAAAAGCCAAACACATACACAGACGATATTATCCCCCCTAGTTGAATACTGATTAGTACATTACATTACTACAATATTGGTTCCCACCCCTTGTGAAACAGCCCCCCCATTTTAAATTAGTATATCTATTTGCAAATTATTGACCTACATTCTGTATATTAGTGATAAAATATTTAACAGGAAAAATAATGACAATTAAAAAAAAACAAGATTAAAATTTCAAAACATTCTATTAATCCACTCAAAGAAAGTGGATTATCTATCCCAAATCATCTGAAAAAATTAAAAATAGTTTGTCCTGGATCAAATATCCATGTTTGTTTCTTAATGTCATAGCTTATTAACTGTTGTCTAATTAACTGTAATAGATTCAGTCTCCACAGTAAATCTATCTTCTCATTAAGGTTCAAATAGAAGTGGTTTACAGTTAGGTATAATAAATCCATCCAATATTTTTTTTCTTTTTCAGATATGATTGATTGTATTGAATGCCCAGAAGATCAGTATCCTACCAAGAATAGGGATGGATGCATTCCCCAAACAATAAGCTTTCTTTCTTATGATGAACCTTTAGGAATTGGTTTAATGTCGCTAGCTGTTCTCTTTTCTTTGATCACAGTGTTGGTAACATTCATTAAGCATAGAGATACCCCTATTGTCAAAGCCAACAACCAAGATCTCACCTACCTTCTCCTTATCTCCCTTCTTGTTTGCTTCTTGTCTTCTTTGCTCTTTATTGGGCAACCAAGGAAAGCAACTTGCTTTCTTCGACAATCTGTTTTTGGCATCATCTTCTCTGTTGCTGTTTCTTCCATATTGGCCAAAACTATCACCGTGGTGGTAGCATTTATGGCTACTAAACCAGGATCCAAGATGAGGACATATATGGGAAAAAGACTCTCAAACTCTATTGTCATTTTCTGCTCTCTGATTCAAGCCATTATTTGTATTGTATGGGTGGCAGCCTCACCTCCATTCCCAAATTTAGATATGTACTCAGTCCCTGGGGAAATTGTAGTAGAATGTAATGAAGGAACCACCATGTTTTACCTTGTCTTGGCTTACATGGTTTTCCTATCCCTTATCAATTTTATAGTGGCTTTCCTAGCCAGGAAGTTACCAGATTCTTTCAATGAAACCAAGTTTATCACTTTTAGCATGTTGGTATTTTGTAGTGTTTGGTTGTCTTTTATTCCCACCTATTTGAGCACCAAAGGAAAATATATGGTAGCAGTGGAGATCTTCTCCATCTTAGCTTCCAGTGTTGGGTTATTGGGTTGTATCTTTTCCCCCAAATGCTACATCATTCTTCTAAAGTCTGAACTGAACACCAAGGAACAGCTGATAAGAAGTAAGAGATGAGGAGTCTTTTGTTACCATATCTACATTTGTGTACTAAAATAGGATTGTTTCTGATTTTATATGAAATTATATAGGGCAGTATGTCTAATCAATCAATTATCATTTGAACCAACCCACTTAAAGGTATTCAGTTATTTATACAATTATTGTGGCAGATTTATTTGAATTTGGAATGAAAAAAATAAAATCTGGGATAACCTGTTCATTTATTTGTCATTCATGTAGTATCTAAATGTCATTGGGGTATTCATTTGGAACAATTCCTCTCTACTGTTGCCACATCATTCACATTTTCCAGAAACTAAATTTAAAGGAGACCTTTTTATTGCTTGTTTTAAGGCAGCCCATTCAGTCTTTAAACTAAACAAACTCAATGTCAACTCGTAAAGCATTGCTGGTTTGCTCTCTTGTTGCTATAAGGAGCGGGCAGATCTGATGGAGCAGTTTGTTGCTATGATCAGAAGCACATTCCACAAATACCTTTCTCCAGATTGTATCTCAAATTACCAAACCCAGCCCAAGAGGCATGTTTTCCACAGCCCGCAAAAGTGCTTCATTGGAGAATATGATTTATGACACACCCTGGGAGGAGGGGAGAAACAGGGTCATAGGTGGGCAGTAAGTTACAAAGGCAGAGCCAACTGCACTTGGGAAAAGTGCCAACATGTTGCTCCTAATAAATAATTGGATTTCTTTTGAAACTTGGCTCAAGGCTCATTAATTAATTAGAGCATCCATCAGAATCCTCAGAATCAGTCAGCTCTGCCCAACTCTAACGTAAATTCCACCAAATCTGTAATGATATATTTGGGGCAAAACGTGTCCACAACTGCTTCTCAAATACTTGCTGCTGACTCATTAAAGCAGCTGCATCCTTTATTCGTGATCACGTGGCTGCTTTAAAGAATTGCAGAGAGCTGTCATTCTGAACCTGAAGTCCAGCTTAGATTTATTGATTAATAATCAATGCAATTGAAAGACCATTCTTTGAATGATGTCGCAGATGCTTCCTGTAAAAAGGGGTTGAATTAGCTGACCTCTAACAGGAGGAGAGTGAGATATCATGGTCTAGAATAGATATGATATGGATGTCAACAGAATTGCTCTCTAACATACAAGACATAAAAATAGAAGCAAGTACCTGGGCAGATCACAATCCAATAACAGTTGTATGGAAAGGACAAAAAAGGAGATCTAGATGGACTTTAAATAATACGATATTAAAGGAAAAAGACTTTAAACAGAAAATTGAGAGAGAATTGACTTTTTTCTTTAAAGAGAATACAAAAGAGGATACATTATTACAGAACCTCTGGGACACGATGAAGGCTTATACAAGAGGCTTGATAATGGACTATACAAGGAAAAGAAATATAAAACAGAAAAAAATCCTTAAAATATTGGAAGATGATTACAAGAAGCTGGAAAAAGAACTACAGAAATTTCCACAAAAAAGAACATTAAAATTAAAATGAACATAACTAAACATAAAATGGGGCTAATGGAAAAAGAAGAAGTAGCACAAAAAATTAGAAATACTAAGCAGAACTATTTTGAAGATGCAAACAAACCAGGCAGATGGCTAGCATATAAATCAAGAAAGGAAAGAGACTTGAGAAGAATAAATCAATTGATAAATGAACAAGGACATGTATGCTATGGAAATGCAGAGAAGAAAAAAATTATTCAAGATTACTATGGAAAACTGTACCATCAAGAGAATGCTCAGGAAGAAAGAATTCAACAATACTTACAAGAAACAAATTTGCCCCAGATACCCAAAGATATTGAAAGGGGTTGAATTAGCTGACCTCTAACAGGAGGAGAGTGAGATATGCATGTCTCTGTGTGTGTGTCTTTGTGCGTTTGTGTTCTATTGGGAAAATACAGCACAATTAGTAGCTAACTTTGGAGAGGAAGTGAAGTGGAGCCCATGTTTTCCAGTAAAACTGTTATTCAGGGGTGGGCTTCAAAAATTTCAGCCCTGGTGGGCATGGCCATGGTGGGTGTGGCCTAGTCGGCCTCCTGCACCATTGGGGGGGGGGGGCATTTTTACATTCCACAAGCTCCATGGCTTTCCTCAAGCCTCTGAGAGGGCAAAAACAGCCTCCCCCAGGTTCCGGAGGCCCTTCAGAGGCTGGAAATGGGACCATTTCTGGACTTCCAGAACTTCAGGGAGACCCATTTTCCCTCTCCCCGAGCCTCCCTGCAGGCCCTGCACTTATCTCACATCCAAAATGGGCCACCTGGGGACTCTTGGCAGGGTGGGGTGGGAATGGCAGGGTGAGGTGGGTGGGGCCATCCAGAGGTGGGATTTGGCTCTTCTCCGAACCAGCCATAACATTAGCAATGGGTCCTCCTGAACCTGGGAGAACCTGTAGCAGCCCACCCCGGCTGTTACTGCGACTTAAATGCCACCATTGTGGCATATGCAATTATCATGCCTGTAATTACTGAAACCAGTTATTTAGGTTTTTTTATCCTGTTTGGTGACTTGTAAAGATAATTAAAAAGCATTTGAATAGAGTAACACTGTGACAAAAAAAAAAGAACACCTCTGTATGGTTGAAGGCTGGAAGAAGACCAAAATGATGGTCCCACTCAGAGAAATTAATCAGCCATATTTCCTTTTTCCCATTTTATATTTTGCAAATCTCTGCTGATGTTTTTTAGGTATGCATGTCTCATATTGATGGGAGAGAAATGGAGGGAGGGAGAGAGGGAGAAAGAGAGAGAAGTTGATCTCTGCTTAGAATCATAGAATCCCAGATAGGAAGGGACATTAGAGGTCTGCTAATTCAACCCCTTTTTACAGGGAGAATCTACTACATCATCACTGCCAAAGAACTGCTCAGCATCTGTTTGAAAACTCTAGCAACTGAGAACTTGTTACTTCATGTGACAGTCATTTAAGAAGCCAGCAACATCTCACTCATAAAATAGGCAGAGATCTGTTCAGAAAGAAGATTGAATAACAAGATGGTGCAGACCACGATATTCCTACTTATGTACCCCCACTTGGTGAGCAAATTCATGGCTAGAACTAAGCGTCTCCCTTTTTCGCACAGATCCTATCAGTCTGAAGATTATGTTATTGGTGGGATCACATCGCAGATTCTTCCTTTTTATAATGTGTTTCCTTTCAACTGGCCTCCTTTGTTAGAAGAGGGGCATATCAAAAGGTAGGAGATTCTTGTCTTTTTTGTTGTGATGGCACAGGTTTAATATCCAACATCCTACAGTCTCTATCTTCAAACTTTTTGACACTTATCTTATTCAGTCTCCATCTTTTCATTTATAATTTTCTTCTCACTGTTTTGTCCCAAAGGTGTTTGTTCCAAAATACAATTGAACTAACTAACTTTCTTTCTTTCTTTCTTTCTTTCTTTCTTTCTTTCTTTCTTTCCTTCCTTCCTTCCTTCCTTCCTTCCTTCCTTCCTTCTTTCTTTCTTTCTTTCTTTCTTTCTTTCTTTCTTTCTTTCTTTC
>NW_020717580.1:0-14866 GCF_900518725.1 Notechis scutatus | reverse complement strand
AGAAAGAAAGAAAGAAAGAAAGAAAGAAAGAAAGAAAGAAGAAAATGCCACTTTAAATAACAATTTTCAGAGTTGTACACAAAGGTGCTTTTTCAAGAGGCAACTGGACTTTCTGGAAGTCCAGTTGCCTCTTGAAAAAGCACCTTTGGAACATTCATGACCTAGGATGCTCAGAAGCTCCATAAACTTTTGAAGTTTTTAATCATTTCATGTGAAATATGTATGTACCTTTATTTTCAGCATAATGACAAACTTTTACCAGCACAACTTAGCTTTGGCATTTGCTATAAATGAGATTAATAAGAATCCGAAGATTTTGTCCAACATCACCCTTGGATTCTACATTCAAGACTCCTATAACTATGAGAGAATGTTCTATCACAGTATCCTGCAGATTCTTTTCAAGTCACAGAGAACAGCCCTCAATTACAACTGTGAATCCAAGAAGAAGATAATAGCCACGATTGGAGGATTGACGTTTGATATCTCCTTCAATGTAGTGGAAAAATTCATGGACAAATTCATGTTCGTTGTGTCTAATCATCTCATAAAATAGGCAGAGTGTGTGCAGAAAGAAGATTGAATAACAAGATGGTGTAGACCATGATATTTCTGCTTAGGTACCCTGACTTGGTGTGCAAATTCAGGCTAGGACTAAGCCTGTCCCTTTTTTCACACATCTATCAGTCCGGAGATTATGTAATTGGTGGGATTACATCTCAGATTTTTCCCATTTATGCTGTGTTTCCTTTTAATTGGCCTCCTTTGTTAGAAGAGGGGAAGATCAGAAGGTAGGAGATTCTGGTCTTTTTGTTGTGACTGCACAGCTTTAATATCCAACATCATACAATCTCTATCTTCAACCTTTCTGACACTTACCTTATGCAGTCTCCATCTTTTCATTTACAATTTTCTTCTCACTGTTTTGTCTCAAAGGTGTTTGTTTCAAAATGCAATTGAACTTTCTTCTTCTTTTTTTCTACATGGCTTTAATATCCCTAACATTTGCAATCTCTATCTTCAACCTTTCTGACACTTATCTTACGCACTCTCTTTCTTTTTATTCTCTGCTTTCCCTCTCTCCTTTTTCCTTCACTCTTTCCCAAGATCAGGGGTTTTGTAAATGGGGATGAGGTAAACAAAGTATTTGAGCTTCAGCTTCATTTTAGGTCCTGCCAAAGAAAACTCAGTTGATTTCCTTTAGCATCAACTGATTTTATCTATTTGCATAGGAAATGTTAAAAGTGAGTGAGTGCAATGTTAAAGAAAACAGTCTTTTCTTCCTCACAAAATGCATGGACAGAAAAGTATGTTTGAATAGGCAGTGAGATTTTCAACAATGGAACAACTGAATAAATTGTCTGCCTGCCTGCCTGCCCACCACTAATCCATCTATCAGGACAGTATTGAATAGGAGATAGTATCTTGTTGCAGACTTAGAAACCAATCTGCTTTGAGGTGGGAAAGGATTGAAGAATTAAGAAATAGCAATAGGTTCCAGGTATAAATTAGGACCATTTTATTTGTTTTATGGGCTGTTTTATTTGTTTTATAGTGCTGTATTTCTCTTTTCTGAGTGAACCCTACCAAAATCAGACATGTGCTTGTGTATTTGTTGTTGAGTTGGGTGTTCATTTCTGCCTGGAATTTGGCCACTGAGCTAGCCTTCAGCACCAATGATAGTACACAAAATTGTCTGGTACAATGTCTTGCCTGTCAACAACTTCTTCAGCTTCAACCACAATAATACACGGGCAAATAATCAATACAAATTCAAAGTATTTCTTCAAACTTATTGAAGAAAATATGATTTCAGCAACAGAGTGGTCAATGCCTGGAATGATCTACCCGACTCGTGGTTACAGCCTCAAATCCTCACAGCTTCAATCTCAAATTGTCTACCATGGACCTCACCCCATTCTTAAGAGGTCCTTAAAGGAGGCATGCATAAGTGCACCAGCGTGCCTAGCATCCCTGTCTTACTGTCCCCATTTATCTGTATTTACTTCCTTTGTTCATGTTTATGTTCATATCTATACTTGTTATCTTGTTTGACAAACAAATAAAATAAATAAATAAATATTTACTTGTCCCCCTTTCCCCTACATTCAACTTTAGTTGGTCCCCTAAGTTTAATCTGCAATGAGTTTAAGTCATGTTTTAACAAAGACATATAATGTCACAAAAGAGGTTGAACCAAAAATATTAAGACCTCACATTGGACATAGAATTACAGAGAATTTTCTTCTAACTCATTTCTGAAACATCTCTTCACCTCTTAGATAGTTTATGGATCCTTTGCCTCTAAAGGGAAGAATGGATTGAGGCCTACCTTCTACTGTATGGCCGTGAGTGAAGACCATCAGATCCGAGGCATCATTTACCTGCTAAAATATTTTGGATGGACCTGGATTGGCCTCTTTGCTCAAGATGGAGACACTGCAGAGCATTTTCTGGTCTTCCTGGAGGCCCTATTTTCTCAGAATGGAATCTGTTTGGCTTTCACTCAAAGGAGAAACAAAAGCAAGATAACTGGAATAAAATCATTGTCTTATATGAAAGAATTAATCTTCATCTTACACAAAGGTTGCAGATCCAGAAATTCAACCCTTTGAATCTCTCTTGGTAAGGATTTTGATTGTATTGCCGCATGCAAAGAATATGCCACTGCATAAACAGCATTGTAGATACTGTAGCTTTGGCCAGTCACCTGAAATTCAAACAGAGGGGCAGGCAAATTCTCCAAATACTCTTCCCCACTACAAGTTTCATTGATCAAAGATGGTAAGTCTGCCTTTGAAAGCAGACAGTTAAACAACTGTTGCCAAACTTCTTGATGAAATCCATTTTTGTGGGTTGAAGGTTTGATGACTTGAAGAAATTCTTTGAAGCCTTGAACTTCTCTTGAATGCACTGTAAAGGAAAGAGCCCCATGGAACAACTGGAGATCCCAACCCCTCTGAAATCCTGTCAATATGAAATCAATCGGATTCATCAGGATCCAAACCTTCCTAAACAATGCAGTCTCTTTATTTTCAGGATCATGTAGAACCATGACAGTTCTGAGCCACACTATTGTGAATGAGTCTCCATAAACCAGAAAAGCATTTGCTTTCTGATCTATCAATTTATTAGAAATGCTTGTGAATAAAACAAATAATTCTTGGAAGTATTCCAAGTTGATACGTTCTGGAAGTTTTTGTGTGAAAGCTAAACAGATCCCATTCTCTGAAAGCAATGGATGCAGTTTCTGCAAAAAATGTTCTCCCTTTGTTTCAAAAGCAAAGACTCCAATCCATGTCCATCCAAAATGGAGGAAAAGTTGTATAACTCCAAAGTATTGAGAAAGGCAAGAAAAAGAAAGGCATAAAGCAAGCAAGGAAGGAAGGAAAATAAAGAAAAGAAAAGGTAATATACAGTAATGGAAGGAAAGTTATTATTTATTAGAATAAAGAAAGAGTTTCAGAAAGCACATCCTCATGAACAGCTGGATATTTTCTCACTACCCCAATATGTGAATTCTACCCACCCTAAAAATTATTGTTGGATAACACTCTGTCCAACTCTGCAGTAGATATAATAAAATACTTAAGAATGAAAGACTATGCATGAAATTCTTGAAGAAAAGAAAGTGTCAAGTGTAAAGGAGAACTCCTTTACTGCAATTATTATAGTGATCTCCAAAAGTATCACATAGCCCCAATCCTTCCAGGCAAATCAAATTATTATTATCAGACACAAACTGAGACATAACAAAAAGAGTTAATCACTAAATGTTGGGTGCTAATTATACCACAATGTTACTTGCATGCATCAAATAAGTTTAATTTGTTGTGTAATGTTTGTTTTAGATTTTCTGATCTATCATCATAATTCATTTTTTGTTGATTGGATTACCTTGAGTGAATTGTGGGCAAAACAGTAATAGTACTTAGACTTACATACTGCTTCACACAGTGCTTTGCAGCCTTCTCTACATAAGTGGTTTACAGAGTCAGCATAATGCCCCCAACAATCTGCATCCTCATTTTATCAAACTTGGAAAGATGGAAGGCTGCATTAACCTTGAGCCAGTGAGGATTGAACCCCTGGCAGTCAGTAGAATTATACTGCAATACAACATTCTAACCACTATGCCACCACAGAAAATGTAGAAGGGACAGCAAAGTGGATTTAATGGACATCTTGCAGAAAGGCACTGCAAAATAATCATCTCTGATATTCATTAAAAAAAGAAGTCAAAGTTTCTCTTTCAGCCTCCTGAAAAAATTACCTGTGGAATCTTGAAGATATTTATAGTTTGTGTCATGTAGGATGAAGTCGGAGCATCTAATCCTCCAATGATGGCCATGAGATTCTTCTGGCTATCACATTTGTAGTTAGGAACAAATTCCTGGGATTTGAAAAGCAGGTCGAGAGTGATGCGATAGGTCATCCTTGCATTGTGGTAACTGTCATGGATGTGGAACCCAAGAGTGACATTAGGTAAGATCTGGGAGTCCTCATTGATCTCCTTTACAGCAAAGGCCATGGCAAGGACATGCTGGTAGAATTTAGTTATTACACTGCCAATGATTTAAATACTTCACCCTTTTTATAAAGTAGCATTATTTTTATATGATTAACAAATAATTTTATCCTTGTTGGAAGTATGAATAATTCTAAAATATTCAATAACTTGTACAGAGTTGAAATATACTTTTCAGACAGTGTTTTCATGTTTTTCAACAATGGTATATTATATGAAATAAATGACATTGCCTTTTTTGCAAGCTTCCACATTTATTTTTATTAGTTTTCTAAAAAATAGAATATGACCATGTACGTGTATTTGTTTGTTTGTTTATTCAATTATTATAGTTGCTCATTAAAAACCAGTGAACAATCATAAAAAACAATTAGTTAATTTAAGCTAACTAAATGTTCTTCAAAAACATCTTCCACCAAAGTTTCATACATTTTGTGATGAATACTAGTAATGTAATAGAATAAAATGTAAAGAAAATCATTTCTTCCCTCACAACCAAAATAACAGAATAACACAGATGGAAGGGACCTTGGAGGTCTTCTAGTCCAACCCCCTGCTCAAGCAGGAGACCTTATGCCATGGCAGACTAATTGCTGTCCAGTCTCTTAAAAGTCTCCCGTAATGGAGCACCCACATCTTCTGAAGGCAAGCCACTCCAAAGGCTAATTTTTCTCACTGTTAGGAAATTTCTCCTTAGTTCTAGGTTGCTTTTCTCCTTGATTAGTTTCCATCCATTGTTTCTTCTTCTGCCTTCAAGTGTTTTGGAGAATGGTTTGACCTCTTATTCTCTGTCAAATATAGTAACATGGCTATCATGTCACCCCTAGTCCTTTTCACTAGATTAGACATACCCAATTCCTGCAACTGTTCTTCATATGTTTTAACCTCCAGGCCCCTGATTATCTTTGTTGCTCTTTTCTGCACTCTTTTCAGAGTGCAGAAAAGATACATTTGAAACACAAAGCAGCCAGAAACCAGATATATCTGAAATACAAAGAAGTCACAGATTTTATACAAAACTTTTCATTTATGCTCAAAATGCTTTTACTCCTTTAAGCATTTGGGGGTGGGGATTGTGTTTAAGATTATAAACTTCATGGGAAGAAAAAAAATCCTTACATTGGTAAATCATACTGTATTAGAGATGGATGTTCCTTAAATTCAATTTCATATAAATGGTAGAAAAATTGAGACATCATCCCACCAATGATAACGTTGCCAGGCTGGAACCACTCTTGTGGAACAAGGAAAGCATCACTTGCAGGGCAGCTCCGGACAATTTGTTTGTGACCCCAAAATATCAGAAGGAACAACATTTTGACTCTTTAGTTATGGTGAAATTGTCTGTCTCTTTTATCAAATCCATAGGAAAGTAATCCAATGTTCATCCAATGATTGAGCTAAGGTTTATATCTGACAGTTCACCTCATGATAAAATCCATCACTATCTATTAGAGATCCATGGTGAGTGCAAATTCATACCTTGGCTAACACCAGGATATGTAAAGACTTTCTGGCAGGAAGAAAAGGTAGAAAGGACTATATAGCAATGAATCCAACTGTCTCCCCCCCCCCCCTTATCCCTCTCTCCCTGTGGTTCAAGAGATAATGAATAAGTAAACAGATGCTTGTATCTTGATTGTTGTTGAATTTTAACATGCTTTTGCTCAGCAAGTCTGGCCCTAAAAATATTGTGATTCCTGTAGGAAATAATTATTTTGTTATTGGGAAGATAATAAGTGTCTGGTGGTTTAATATTGAGTAGAAGCCAATAAAATTAAAAATAAAGGAGAATGACGATAAAAATAGGCTTTGTTGTTCAAATTCAAAGTTTCTTACAATGGAGCAGGACTCCCATTTACCAGGTAAAATGAACAACCATTTAATAGAGGAAACTTTTTTTTACCTGTTAAGGAATGCCTATTAAACCACATAGCCATTTGAAGGAGAACTTGATCCACATTTTCAGGGAGAGAATGCTAATGTGAATCCACAGCAATACTAACATCATGGAATAAAAATAGGGCTTCAAAAATTTCAGCAACCAGTTCTCTATCTGGTTGCTGGTGGGTGTGGCCATGGTAGGCGTGGCCTAGTTGGCATCCTGCACCATGGTAAGGGGCTGTTTTTGCCCTCCCCAGGCTCTGGACGCTTTCCTCAAGCCTCTGGGAGGGCCCAGAGGCCAGAAATGGACCAGTTTCTGCCCTTCTGGAACTTCTGGGAGGCCCATTTTTTGCCATCCCTGAGCTTCCACATAGGCCCTGTACTTACCTGGCATCCAAAATGGGCCGTGTGGGGACTCCTGAGGTGGAAGAGGTGGGGTGGGCAGGGCCAGCCAGGGGTGGGATTTGTGGGTTCACTGAACTGTGCAGAATTTTAGCTAGAGGATTACTGAAACCTGTGCAAACCCACAGCAGCCCACACCTGAACTAAAAGACACACACACACACACACACACATACACACACACACACACACATCATAGTTTTATTATTTTTACAAATAACTCAAGACATTGAACTTATCTAACACACTTTCTTCTTCCTATTCCCCCCCCCCCCCGAAATAATGACCTTCTGAGGTAGGTTGGCCTGAGAGAGAAGGATTATCATAAAATCACCCAGTTGGTTAAAGTGAGATTTGAATTCATGATCTCCTGCTTTCTATCATGGTGTGGTATTTTATTAGACATTTTGTTAGCATAATGGAAAGAGTCTCATCCAAAAGACTAGTGGAAGACACACCTAAATCAAGCCAAATTAAATCAAAATTTATTATGGTCAATGGTCAACATATATTTCTAATAGGATGAGTTAGAAGGAAGACTACATTTTATATAATGCCCCCATATTTGAATATTATTAAAATTGAATGATTAGGTACAGTAGAAAGGCATTGGTGGATGGAGATTAAGTGGCCTTGATCCTTTGTGAAACATTTTTAAAAACGTATGTTAAATGTTCAAAAATTTTCTAATGTTTACATTTCAAAGAAGAAGAATCAATCCAAAATGGATCCCCAATGATATTGTATTAAATACATGTCTCTAAAACATTCATTAGCTTGTCCCCATATTTATACAGTGGTTTATGAAGTGAAGCAATAAAAAGCATGAACTGGCACCTGCAAACCTTTAGGCATTCTTAAAGTAAATCTTTCAAATCTCCTAAGAATCTAGAGATAGATGCTTGAAATCTTGTTAGCTTGATATATCCAAAGGGGAAAAAAGGGTTTGGTTAAACAATCTTGGAGAATGTCTGAAAATGTAGCAAAATGAGCACTTCATGTGAATTTAGGACAGCCCTACATAAGAGGTACTACAGACAAAATCACTAAGATACTACACAGGCATCACATCAAGACTGCCTTCAAAAGAGACAGAAAAATAGCAGCCATCCTAAGAAACCCCAAAGATAAAATTGACCTGGAAAACCAAGGCATATATCAAGTCCTCTGTGCATCGTGCCCTGCCACATACATTGGACAGACCAATAGAAGAATAAGTACCTGCCTGGATGAACATAAAAATGCAGTAAAAAAGCTGGAACACACTTCCTCACTAGTTCAACACATGAAAGCCACAGGTCATAGCATTGACTTCAATGGCACCAAAACCCTAGCCACTGTAGAAAACCCCACCTACAGAATTATCAGAGAAGCCATAGAGATTGAAAAAAGACCAGAAAGCATGCATAGAAGAGATGACTCCACCAGACTGTCAATTATCTGGAAGCCTGCACTCTCAAACAAAAAAATCTCCACACCACAAGCCAAGCAAACACCTGAGCACAAACAGACTCCCCCTGATACCTCCAGCTCAAACACATCCCAACCAGGCACCCAGATGAAACCTAGCTTCCTAATAAATGATAGCCATCCATTTACTTGGAGCCAAACTGCACTAAAATCCTCCAATACAGGAAACACAATGTTGCCAGCCAATCAAGACAAAAAAAAAAAAAAAGCCACAAAACAGACAGAAGATATTAGAAACACCAATCAAGCAGAACACAGCAAACTCCAAGACCAATAAACACAGACCAAGACTCCCAACCAATCAGGGTGAACAAAAAACCATTCTGGCACAGCAGATGGCTAGCACCAAATTTAAAACAGAAATGGCTGTGAAAGCCTGACTCACAGACGAACACAATACAGAAGCCTGATGATGGCAGTTGAGATTCTGCCGAAACGTTGCTACAACTTTAAAAGCACAACTATAATGACGTGGGAAAATACCCAAACAAAGCTGAATACCAAACTATATGTATGCATATATAGAGTTTAAAATGAAGAAGGAGTTATTATAACAATGTATAACATGCTATCAGAAGAAAAGGACAAGTGTACCTACTGCTTAAACCACACTGTAAAATGTAAATATGTTTTTAATTATATAAATGTTGATTAAATAAATTTATTAAAAAAAAAATAAGAAAAGAAATAATGATGTCTATAATTTCCTGTAAATAGCAGTCTCTCCACTCTTTTTTGTTAATCATTTTCCATAGTCAGAAGGAACACATGATGTACTAATTCCTCTTTATGAGTTGCACTCTATGGTTGAGGTCATGCGGCAAAGCAATGATGTAGCACTTTTGAAGGAATATGCATCCCAGTAATGCAGCACTGGAGGACAAGATGGAGAAGACCTCCACGGCTACCATGGCTTTTCCTTTTGTGCTCAAGTAGGATGGAAAGAAGGAGATCCACACACTGCAAAAGGCCAACATGCTGAAGGTGATGAACTTGGCTTCATTAAAGCTGTCAGGTAATTTACGGGCAAAGAAAGCTACAATAAACCTGGCGATGGCCAAGATACCCATGTAGCCCAAGACACAGTAGAAGAAGGAAGCTGACCCCTCATTGCACTGTAAAATCATTTCTTGGAGTTCTGCGTGCGTGTCCAACTCAGGGAATGATGGAAATGTTTACAACCAAATTATACAAATACATATTTGGACAAGAGAACAGGAAAGAACAGCAGAGAAAACCAATCTTTTCCCCACCCATTTCCTCATCTGAGAACCAGGTTTAGTGGCCATGAAAGCCACAACCACAGTTATGGTTTTGGCTAGGACACCAGAAATGGCTATTGAGAAAGTGATGCTAAATGTTGATTGTCGGAGAAGGCAGATCACCTTGTCAGGTTGACTGAGGAAGAACAAAGAGGAAAGAAAATAGAACAAAAGAGAGACAAGGAGGGTGTAGGTGAGGGACTGGTTGTTGGCTTTGACAATGGGAGTATGCCTATACTTAATAAATGTTCCAAGTACCCATGTTGTCAAGAAGAAGAAAGAAAGAGCTGCTGAGACCAAACTAATTCCTAAAGTTTCTTTGAAATTTAGAAAGACCAGCAGTTTCAGGATACATCCTTTCATTTCTTTATTTGGATAATAATCTTGTGAACATTCAAAACAGTCATCCATATCTGGAAAGAAAAGCCAATGAATTTATTACCTATCCATTTCATATTTTTTGAAAAACATAGTATGAGTGAATGCCAGTTCTTATTCTTTTCTACAATGTACCTTTCTGATAAAGAGATATTATCAGATCCCTCTATTTTATCCTGACTTTAGGAATCTTTTGTTTTCTATATAAGGAACATAGAGGGTGTTTTCTAAACACCCACCCCATGTGCCTTGGGTGGCTGAATATCTGATCCATTCACAAGACTTATGAAACTCCTTTGCTTCCCCACATTTTCAGGTTTTCATGGAAGTTAAAACTTGGAGAACAGTAGATCATATGGAAAAGAAATATTGCATTCATTACAGCTAAACTGAAATTTATCAGTTTACAGAACTCAGAATGTTGTTTCTTCAGCTTTACACTATTTGTTTATTTAATATTTAAGTGTAAATTTAACTTGATTGTTCTTATTTCTGTACTGTGTTTAAAGGAGGAGCTTAGTTGCTCACAAATCATACATGAATTTAGCCAAAAAGAACAGATAAAGGAATGTCTCAATTAAGCCCATGCTCATAGATTTAAACAGAAACATAGAAAACTGAGGGCAGAAAAAGACCTAGTGGCCCCTTTTCTTGATAAGGATAACATATTTTACCCTTGTCTTTTTTTTAAAAAATTGAGTTTACTCTACAAACTGTAATAGACTGGTTATCTCCCACTCATAAATTTGTTAGACTAGATATTGCTTAACTGGACTTATTAGTAGGTTGAGGCCCAACACATAATCCAGGAATCAACATCACACCACTTAGTTTTAATCATAACCTATCAAAATTCCTGTCCACCTAGCACCCAAAGTTCATTAAGATAATGGATGGTCATCAGCATTTGCAATATTTGTTACTTTGCATGATCAGAGAAAACATAGGGGCAAGAAGATCAATGCAAAGGAGAATGCAAGTGTGAACAAAAGCAGCTTCCACTACTACTACAAGATAAGGTTTCTGTGGTAAAATAATATCTGTTTTCCTCCTTGTCTGCCCCTCTCTCATCCTCCTTCCCTCCCTCTCTCTCTCTTTGTCATCTCTCTATCTCTAATTCTCTTTATCATCTCTATAATCTCTATCTCTCTATCCCTATCTCTAGTTCTATCTCTATCTCTTTCTTTATCATCTCTATCTCTCTATCTCTATCTCTTTCTTTATCAATTCTATAATCTCTCTATCTCTATTTTTTTCTTTATCATCTCTATCTCTCTACGCCTACCTCTACCCCTACCTCTTTATATCTATCTCTATCTCTATCTGCCTATCTGTTTTTTTTTGTGTAAATTTTATTTGAGTTTTCACAAAAAGAAAAGAAATACAAATAAAACATCTTTTTTGAAAGCAGCATAATCCCGGGTTACATTTCTTCGTACAGACGCAAATTCAGATTCATGCTCATTTTTATATTCTATTCCATATCTTATTACTATTTTACATTTTCTACATGGCTTCTCCCCTCTTTTAACTTTCTCAATTTTATTTTATTTATTTCATCTCAATTCAAATCATTATATTTCTATTTTTTCTCTGTCCTGTTTCAGTTGTCTATTATCTTTTCTCATTAAACAAAATTTCTCCTGTAGTTACTGATTGGAGTATGACACCTTTATATCTTTCCCCTAAAGTTATAACACTCAATATAATACACAACTTCCATTCGGATTCTGCTTGGTAGATTCTCAAACTACACACAGTATTCTTGAAAAAAAAGAAGAAGTAAAAATTATAAATGTATATAATTAAAACAACATTCCATTCCAATTCAATTCCATCATTAATATCAATATTCATTAAAGTCTTAACATTTTTCATGTTACTTTTCAATTAAATATCATACGTCTATGGGAACAATTATAAACTTTCCATAGTTAATTCCCCCCGCCCCTCTTCACTTATATTTTATAAAACATTGACTAATTAAAATGTTCCCATTCCTTCCTAGTTCAATTTTCTCATTTATTTTATTTCACCTATTTTATTCACAAACATTTCACTAAATTACACTAACTATTTTATCCCTCATTCTAATCATATGTTGTTTCCAATTTTCTAAAGTTATTTCTATTACAAATATAACAATGCAATCTTATGTACCTTTACAGAATCCCTTTTTCAGTTAAATTTTCACCCATTATCTCTAAATAGATCCTGTTTCTTTATATCTTGTTCTGGACCTTTGTAACTTCTTTTCCTTTCCTTCTTCCCTCTCTTCTTCTCTCTCCCCTTTTTACCCCCTTGTCTCTCTACCTCTATTTCCCTCTTCTGTATTCCCCTTTTCTGTTGCTTTCCAGTATTATACTTATTTTTTGAATTATTTTTCTTTTCTTTGGTTGTTTTTTTAAATCTTAAATTCTCCATCCTCTCCCCCCCCCTTTCCTTTTTCTTCCCCACATAGAGTTACTTGTTCATTAAAGATGGCTTCTTCTTTGTCCCAGTCTTCTTGTTTTGCAGTCTTTTCTTGTTGTTTCTCATAGTTCCAGATCTCCATTTCTAAGAATTGAAAAACGAAGCCAAAAGAACCCTTCCCTTCTTGTGCATCTTCTTTGTACTTTTTAAGTTCCATTTTCAATTCATCCAGAAGTGGTGCCATTGTATAAATTTTAAAACAACCACCCGATTGATTTTAGTCATTCAAATATAATAACCAAAAATCCAAAGATCACCAAATAATCCAAATACACACAAGCTGTTCCTTTTTGCTCTTTCTTTCTTTCTTTTTTTCACTTTCTCTTCCTGGGGTTACTATTTAGTTGCAAAGTTTCAGTTAAAATGTATCTTTTAGAAGTCTTATTGAAATTTTACTTTAGATTCTTTAAAGTTCAGGCAGTCTTCTCCCTCTTCCAGATCCTGCCCTTATTCTTTTTCTCTCCCTTCCTGCTTATAGAAGAAAAAGGTTTTAATGTCCAGAAATCTTTATTGTCTCTTTGGCATTTAGTTATATTTTCAACTTAATTGCCTATTGATGCCAAAGAGGATTTTTCCGATTTCTTATTTAAGTCTCTTAGTTGTCAATATAAGGAAGGAGAGAGAAGAAGAAAAAAGCCAAACCTTTCCCTTTTCACTTTCTTTCGCTGCTTCCAACTCTTCTTTGGGAGCAATGCTATTTCTTGTAAAATTTAAATTCCAGGGTACCTTAGTTGTTGCTTTTTCAACTTAGCCTGGTCAGCCAAAACTTCCACTTCTTATCTTCCTCCTGCACATTCTTTTCTGGTTGAGTTCTTCTTTGAGGTGGCCATTTCTGACCACTGCTCCTGCCGCCTTCGGGAAAGGGAGTAATGACCAGCTGAGGAGGAGAGATGTGGCTCTCCTCGACCCTGCTGGCAGTCTCCCCCCTCTTCACCACCTCTACGGGGTGGCTTAGCCCCAAAACCAGCCGGCTCGGGGTGCTCCAGCGGCGAGCCCAGGCAGAAACCGCGCACGATCGCGGATTCCTGTCTGTCGCCGAAGCCCTTCAAACCGGAAGTCTTCCCTATCTGCCTATCTGTTAATGACCCTGCAATTATTTGCTTTGAGGTGGGGTTGGGGCAACTGATTGCAGCTGAATGCTCTTCCTGGCATCTACCCATAGTCCACAGCAGACTATTACTATAATGCCCAGAGAGTCAAATATCTGCTTCTATCACAACCAGGCTCCTGGTTGTGAGGTGAAAGCTCCAACTCTCCACCATGCCATTCTTTTGAAGTCTATATAATGAATGTTTAATTTATGAAATAACAATGTGTTGAAGAAAAATATATAGTGAAACTGATAGCCTACCAGTTTGATTAGAAATCTTTCCTTCTGGGCATGGAACACAATCATAGCAACAGAACTGACTGCCTTCATCCTTTCTTCCAGGATCCAGGGGAACAGTGGTTATTACACAAAGAAACAGGAAGAACCTACAGACATAAATATAGCCATTGATATGAAACAATCCTGATCAGACTATGGAAATGATCTACATTGGATTATGTGAATGACCCATAACATTATTTATATTTTCCAGAGAGAATGGATTCCTTTGTATATATGAACAAGATTGAGTCATGATGGCACAGTGGTTAGAATGCAGTATTGCAGGCTAACCCTGCTCATTGCTGCCCAATCCTCACAGGTTCAAAGTTCCATCATTCCAAGGTCAAAGAAATGAGGACTGAGATTGTTGGGGGCAGTATGCTGACTGTGTAAACCACTTAGGGAGTGTTATAAACCACTATGAAATGGTAAACAAGTCTAAGTGCTATTGCTATTCATACTTGGTTAAAACCAGGGTGCCAAACAATTGTGTTCTCAATGATAACTTCTTTTCCTTTTGGAGCATTAGGGTGTAATTTTCCAACTTTAACTCTCTGAAAGGATCTGTTTGGGAAAGTGATCATGTTGATGATATCAAAGCCACCTGAACCCTCTCTTCTGTTTTTAAAGAAGACACTTTCTCCCACTGAGTTGTTAAAAGAAACCTGTTGAAGAAATTCATGGAGCTACTTGAAGGAGAAGAAGAAAGAGGGAGTTAAAAAGGAAACAATGAATCAGGAATTGATTCAAGTTTCTTTTTCTTTTATTCTTTCTTCCAAAGAAATCAAACAACATTCCTTGGCTTCAGATAAAGAAGAAGAAAATCTCAACACACAAAGTACGATCAATAACTGAGATGGAGCTCTGTGTATTAATTCATTATCCTAAGTACTTTAAAGTCAGCAAACTCATCAATTCTACTGGTAATTTAACATAAATATAAAAACCAACATCATTTTATCAATAATGCACCTCTATTATCATAGAACAATGGTCATAAACTCTATGTCCCCAGGCTCACAAACCTTCAAAAAACTAATAAAAAGTGAAATGTTCCCATTTAAGAAACATTCATTGGGCAAAAAACAAAATTCAACA
>NW_020717579.1:20168-47764 GCF_900518725.1 Notechis scutatus | reverse complement strand
CCCCCCCCCCCCCTTCGGACCGTCCCGCTCCAGAGCGCCGAGCCTGTGGGACTGAAGTTCTCTCTGCCGTCCGCAGGTCCTCTCGCCACGTTTGAGGTCCGCGAAGGGAGAGAGGAAAGGACGCAGCTCTGTTGCTCTCGTCCAGCCCCCAAGAAGGGGGAGCGGGGTCCCAGCCAGGCGCTGCCCTCAACATGCGCCGATCCCACCAGCTACCCCCCCACGCCTATTTTGGCCGCAGGTGGTTGCAACTTTACCTTTTTCTCCAAGGGCTCAGGACAGTCAAGGTCGCATTTCATGGAGGGATTCTATGGGCGGATAAGGGGCGTTTTGCTTAGGACCACAACTCCGCTTTTAAGGGATAGTGAATTTTCCTCAAGAGCCTTCCAGGGAGTCTGTCTTTCCTTCTTCTTTTTTTCTTAATAACATTTTATTTGGGTTTTCACACATACAAAATACAAGTAAAACATCTTTTTTGAAAATAGAATGGTCCCAGGTTGAACTTCTTTATACAGACACAAAACTCAATTTCATGCTCCTTTTTGTATTCTATTCCATATCTTATACTATTTTACATTTTCTATATAGTTTTTGCCCTCTTTTAATTTTCTCAATTTTATTTTGATGATCTCATCTCAATTCAAATCATTATATTTATACTTTTGTCTGTTCTGTTTCAATTTCATATTATCTTTTCTGATTAAACAAATTTTCTCCTTTAGTTACTAATTGGAGTAGGACACTTTTATATCTTTTAATTACATCCATTCAACTCTTATTTAAACTTCAATATATATCTTAAGTTTATGACCTTCAATATAATACATAATACATAACTTCCAATCGAATTCTGCTTGGTACATTCTTATAATACACACTATATTCTTTTTTTAAAAAAAGAAAGATTGTAAATATATGTAATCATAAACCCTCATTCCATTCCAGTTCAGTTCTATCATTAATAATCATTAAAATCTTAACATCTTTAACACTTCTTTTCAATTAAATATACTTCCTTAAAAACACATATAATCTCCATAATTATTTTTTCCCTAATTTCTCTTCACATATGTTTTATAAATCATTAAATATATGTTTTGTTACATTTATTTATTGACAAGCATTCCACTGAATTACGATAGCTATTTTATCAGACATTTTAATCATACATTGTTTCATATTTTCTAAAATTATTTCTGATTCTAATATAACCATACTATCTTATGTACCTTTGCAGAATCCCCTTTTCCATTAAGTTTTCACCCATTATCTCTAAATAGGCCCTGTTCTCTATATTTTGCCTCTGTCCTTTATAACTTCTTTTCCTTTCTTTCTTCCCTCTCATCTTCTCCCTCCCCTTTTTACCCCCTTCTCTCTCTAGTTCTAATTCTCTCTTCTGCATTTCCCTCTTCTGTTGCTTTCTGATTTTATACTTATTTTTCACTCTCTCTTTTTTTTGGAGTTGTTTTTCCCAATCTTAAACTTTCCATTCTCTTTCCCCGCTTTCCTTTTTTTGCTCCATCTAAGATTACTTGTTTATTAAAGATGGCTTCTTCTTTGTCGCAATCTTCTTGTTCTGCAGGCATTTCTTGTTGTTTCTCATAATTCAGGATCTCCATTTCTAAAAACTGAAATACGAAGCCAAAAGAACCTCTCCCTTCTTGTGCATCTTCTTTCTACTTTTTAAGTTCCATTGTCAGTTCTAAAAGTGGAGCCATTTTAAACAGTTTTAAACAACCACCCGATTGATTTTAGTCATTCAAAACAATAACCAAGAATCCAGAAATCATCAAGTAATCCAGATAGTCCCAAGTTATATCTTCTTATTTCTTTTTCGACTTTCTCTTCCTGAGGTTTTTGTTGCGATATTTCAGTTAAAATGTATCTTTTGGAAGTCTTGTTGAGATTTTGCTGTAAGTTCTTTTTAATTCCAGGCAGTCTCCCTTCCAGATCTTGCCCTTTTATTCTTTTTCTCTCCTTTCCTGTTTGCAAAAGCTTTTAATTATCCAGAAATCTTTATTATCCCTTTGACTTTTTATTTTCAGCATTAAATGCCTATTGATGTCAAAGTGTATTTTTTTCTAATTTCTTGCTTAAGTCTCTTAGCTGTCAGTATAGGAAAAGGAGAAAAGCAAATATTTTCCCTTTTCTCTCTCCTTCGCAGCTTAAAAATCTTCTTAGGGAACAATGTTATTGTTTTTTAATAGTTTCAATTCCAGGGTACCTTATTTGTTGCTTTTGCTGTTTGACCCGGTCAACCAAAACTTTCTCTTCTTATCTTCCTCCTGCACATTCTTTTCTGGTCGAGTTCTTCTTTGTGGTGGCTATTTCTGACCACCGCTGCAACCGCCTTCGGGAAAGGGAGTAATGGCCAGCTGGGGAGGAGAGATGTGGCTCTCCTCAACCCTGCTGGCAGTCTCCCCCCTCTTCACCACCTCTATGGGGTGGCTTAGCCCCGAAACCAGCCGGCTTGGGGCGCTCCAGCGGCGAGCACGGATCGAAGCCTCACAGAGACGAGGTTTTGGTCTGTCGCTGAAGAACGACTTTCCTTCTTATTGACTCTCTTCTTTCCATTACTGCTTCCCTGTTGAGTTCGGTTCCTCTTTTGGGGCTTTCTGCCCCAAAATCCCAAGTTGAATTGACCCACCTAGGTCTTAAGGCTTCAGCTTCAGGGTAGGAGGGCTGTGAGCTCAGTCTGATCCCAATTCCACACAAGGTCTAGCTGCGCCTCCCAAAATCAAATTGCATCCCTATATGAACAGCCCTTGGGGGGAGGAGGGGGAGAGTGATAGACAAAGTATTGCTGTCTATGGGTGTGCATGAAATACTTGGCACCAAAAAAAAGGCAAATCATGTCAGGCTGGATTGTTGCTTATCATGCAGAGGTGAGACTTGAGAAAGAGAAGCTGGAAAGGAGGTTTTTGGGCTGGAAGATCCCCAGATGCTTAGGCTGCCAGCCAGGGTTGTTCTTGGGGCTTCCCCTGGAGACTGTCCAGACTCCAGAGGCTCCCAGGAGCTTCTCTCTGCTTTCCTGGAAGCATTCAGGGGAAATGGCAGGTGTGCAAACCAGAAGGCCTAGAAGGGAGGAGATCTGGCTGGCCTTTGGGAAGAAGTCCTTCCAGTGTGGTTGGGAGTCCGGGAGATATTTTTTTTTGGGGGGGGGGGGGCAATTTCCTTCCAAAGTCCTTCACAGCCCAGCTCTGTGTTCTGAGTGGGGCACAGCCTCTTGGCTCTTTTCCCAGCGCTCCATCACAAGAACACACCCAGCCAACCCACACAAACGCCACCATTTATAGAAGAGAATGACAGAGTTGGAAGGGACCTTGGAGGACTTCTAGACCAACCCCCTGCTAACCCTCTACCACTTCAGACAAACGGCTTTCCAACCTCTTTTAAAAAACTTCCAATGTTGGAGCATTCACAATTTCTGGAGTTGTTCCACTGATGAGTTGCTCTGTCATGGAATTTCTCCTTCGTTCTACGTTGCTTCTCTCCTTGATGAGTTTCCTCCACCCATGGCTTCTTCTCCTGCCCTCAGATGCTTTGGAGAATAGCTTGACTCCCTCTTCTTTGGGGCAGCCCCTGAGATACTGGAACACTGGCTATCATGTCTCCCCTAGTCCTTCTTTTCATCAAACTAGAAATGCCCAATTCATTCAAACCGTTCCTCATACGTTAACCTTTAGCCTCCAGTCCCCTAAATCAGGGGTCCTCAACCACCGGGCCGCGGACCGGTACCGGTCCGTGGAGCACTCTTTACCGGGCCGCAAAGAAAAAAAAAAATTTAAAAAATGGCGGCTTTCTTCGCCTTTGGTGAATGCTGCTGGGATCGGGGATCAAGGACACAAATGAAAGAAGGGGAGGGAGGAAGCAACCGAAGCCTGTCCTGCTCTCTGGCTCAGCTCTCTCAGTCGCTCTCTCGCTCCTCCACCAGCCCAGGAAGAAACTGCCTCAAAGGAGGCGGGGGGGGGGGTGGCTTTTCCTGTCGCCGCAGCTTTCCCGAAGCGCCCGTTTCACCCCCACCCCGCCCGCCCGCTCGCTCGCGGTTCAATCCACAGTGCTCCGTTCTGCCTGCCTGCCTGTCTGGTTGTTTGGGAGCAGCTTCGGCTGAGAATAATAACTATTCGCCTCTTTTTATCAGCCGAAGCTGCTCCGAAACGAAGAAGGCAGGCAGGCAGGCAGAACCGAGCACTGTGGATTGAACCGCGAGCGGGTGGGCGGGCGGGGTGGGGGTGAAATGGGCGCTTCGGCGAAGCTGCGGCGACAGGAAAAGCCACACACCCCCGCCCCGGCTTCTTTGAAGCAGTTTCTTCCTGGGCTGCTGGAGGAGCGATAGAGTGACTGAGAGAGGAACGAGGCAGACACCTGAGGGAGGGAGGGAGGGAGGGAGGGAGACACCTGAGGGATGGGGCTGAGGGAGGCAGGGCCGAGGCGCTCCCTGAACTTGGTGGTTTGCTGGCAGACGTTTTATTACCCGACTAGGTAACAACATCAGATGTTACCTAGTCAGGTAATGAAACGTCTGCAAGCAAACCACCAAACTCGGATTCTCTCCCTCCCCCCCCCTCCTTGAAAAAATGTTTCTGCTTGAAACCGGTCCCTGGTACAAAAAAGGTTGGGGACCACTGCCCTAAATCATCTTTGAAAGAGCACTCTCGCGGCCCCCCGGCTGTGCCCATCCTTTGGGGCTCCCGATTGGGAGAAAAAACGGTCGTTGCTTTCTCCTCTCCCCCCCATCCCCCGACTTTCACCTCCTTCTTCAGTTCTAGGCAGCAGCCCTGAGACTCTCTGGTGTCCCAGGAGCCTCGCCCACCGTCCATTTCTCATGGGAAAAGTGGGGAAGGGGCTGGGAGAGGGGAGGCCTGTCGGGAAGCCAGGCGCAGAGGCAACCCCAGTGGGAGGGGTCACAATGGGAAGGTCCCGCCCACTGTTGCCTGGTCTGCCCAGAACCCAGGCCATGGGTTTCTGGCTCCATCTTATGGCCATTTGAGGAACCACACCCAATTACAATTTTAGCATTCCCTTAAAGAGACAGTATTAAAATATCTATATCCTGGTTTATATATTTTCCAACCCAACTGTTAGGTGACTTACATTCCGAACAAGTGTCATGTATATTTAACAGAGCCCCCCAGCGTTGTAGGGGTTCCCACCGGGGACCAGACAGGTGCTAGGCTAAGAGGAAGGGGGAGTGAAACAAGGCTGGCATGAAAGGAGGGGGAAAGCGGGGAAGAGGCTGGGAGAGGGGAGGCCTGTCGGGAGGGGTCACAATGGGAAGGTCCCGCCCACTGTTGCCTGGTCTACCCAGAACCCTGGCCACGGGAAGGGCGGCAACCAGGCGGGCGCTCCGCTGTGCTCGGGACTTTCCCCGCGGAGGCTGAGGAAGAACACGGAAGGGCAGCACCGGGCAAGGAGGGAAGAAGCTCCGGGCTGGGGGATCAGAGTTGCGGGGAGGGTTCCAGCAGAGACGGGAGGAGGCTGGAGAGACCCCGCGAGTCCCGGGTCCCTCTCGGACCTTCAGGCTTTGGCTGCGCCCGGCGGGAGAGACGGGACGGGATCTCCGCAACTCCCAAAGACCCAATTCCATCCCGTTTCTCTTCCTCCAGGACGCCACTATTCCAGCCTGGGACAAGCCCGATCAATGCCGGCCGTGTGGCTGCGAGGGCCGGCTTTGTTCAGTCTCAGCTCGGCAACAATCACACACGGCACAGTTTGCTCTTTTTGTTGTACACACCAGTATTTCATGCACACACACAGACTCTCTCTGAGTCTCACTCCCCGCCCGGGAGTATTTGTCCATATATAGACTCTCTCTATTGGGTATATAATAGAGACATTCAGCAGTTTAACTTAGGGAGAAGCAGCTGGTAGACCTTGTGGTGAAACGGGCCAGACTGAGCTCACGGCCCTTCTTCCCTGAAGACTTTGGAGGGGATTTGGCCCAGGTGAGCCTCTCCCAGCTCGGATGAGAGATTCTCGCTTTGGAGCCCTAAGTGGAAACGAGCAACTGGACTCAGAAGGCATAAAGGAAAAGACGAAGAAAAGGAAAGAACAGAAGACTCTAAGAGGGGAGGGGAAAAGGAGGGGAGGGAAAAGAAAAGGAAAGAGTCCAATAAGAAGGAAAGGCAGACTCCCTTTAAGGCTCTTGCGGAAAAGCCATTATCCCTTAAAACGCGGAGTTGTCATAAATAAAACTCCCATTATTCGCTCATAGAATCCCTTCATTAAATACAACCTTAACTGTCGCTGCTTCCTGAGGGCAGCCTCTGGCTGGGACCTCGCTCCCCCCTCCCTGGGCGCCAAAAGACAGCCAAGCAGGGAACTTCAGCCCTGGAAGCCCCTCGCTCTGTCTGGAGCGCCAGGGGGAGGACTGAGAGAGAAGCGGGTGGGGCTTGGCTGAAGCTTGGCTGAGAGGAAGTTGGGGTGGGGGTGGGGGGTTTCCGAGCCCCGCCAACTTTTGCTTTACTGGAAATCAACTTCGGTTTCAGTTCTGCTCGTTCAGAGCACAGCAGAAGGGCAAGATTTTCCTCGGCTGATGGCTGCAGCTTGGGGGGTCTTCGGGTAGGGTACGGATGTAAAAGGCCAGGTGGCTGGAAAGCGATGCAGCTGCAACGGGCGCCCCTCTGGCTCCTTGGAGCGGTGCTGGGGGCCTTCGTGCAGCGGGGCTGCTGCGGTGAGTGCCTGGAGGGACTTGCGACCCGGAGGGGAGGAAGCAGAAGGGGAGGGGGGTCGTGTCCTGGGCTGGGTCTCTCCCCCTCTAAGATCCTTTCCTAGAAGGGACAATCTGCCTTCCCTCGTGGCGCTTCGCCGAGCCTCCTTTAAGAACGTTTGGCGTTTCCTTTGTAATCAGTTCCCATCCTAAGAAAATAGCGGAGGGGAAAGACAACTAAGGCAGAATATCAGCAGATAGCCAGACTCTGCAAAGATGAAGTCAGGAAAGCAAAGGCTCAGAACGAACAAAGACTTGCAACAAAAGTCAAAGATAATTTAAAAAGTTTCTTCCAACATATAAATAACAAGAAAAAAAAAATCAAGGAAGCAGTCGGTCCACTAAAGAGAGAAGACAGCAAGGAAGTAACAGGCAATAGAGAGAAAGCAGAACTGCTTCACTCATTCTTTGCATCGGTCTTCCTGCAAAAAGAAACTATAGCTCAACCCACCAAAAACATAACTGTAAAAGACAGACCAGAAATAAAAGTTAAAATAAGCAACAACAAAAAATAGTAAGATAACACCTGTCTGATCTTGATGAAAACAAATCACTGGGGCCTGATGGATTACATCCCAGAGTTTTAAAGGAGCTGGCAGAGGTCATCTCAGAACCACTGCACCATATCTTTCAAAAATCCTGCAGCACCTGGGAACTACCTACAAAGTCTCTTCCAACTCTGATTATCTGCTATCTGTTAATTCTTTATTGGCCAAGTGTGATTGGACACACAAGGAGTTTGTCTTGGTGTATATGCTCTCAGTGTACATAAAAGCAAAGATACATTCATCAAGAGTCAAGAATCATAAGGTACAACACTTAATGACAGTCATAAGGTACAATAAGCAATCAAATCATACTAGGAAACAGTCAATATAAATCGTAAGTATACAAGTGAGAAAGTTACAGTCATACAGTCACGAGTGGGAGGCAATGGGTGATGTGATGAGAAGATTAACAGTAATAGTAGTGCAGACTTTGTAATATATTTGAACAGTGTTGAGGGAATGATTTGTTTTGCAGAGTGATGGCGTCTGGGAAAAAACTGTCCTTGTGTCTCGTTGTTCTAGTGTGCAGTGCTCTATAGCGTCGTTTTGAGGGAAGGAGTTGAAACAGTTTATGTCCGGGATGTGAGGGGTGTCTCATAGAGATATTTTCACAGCCCTCTTATTATACACACACATGGGGGAACAGGGACAGCAGAGGGAGGGGGGAAGAGGTTGCCGCAGGACATTTGAGGTGGTCACACAGGAGGGGCAAAGAAAAGGAGGAGCTGTTTGTAGAAGAGTTTGCACTTTTATTTTATTATTCGTTTTAATTTTTCCAGAACAGAGGCATTTTCAGAGCTCTCACCCCATTTTCGGCCACCTCTGCCTTGGAGCTCCAAACTCATCAGAAAACAGAGCCAGCTGGGAAGGGCCTGCGGGTGGGGGAGGGCCTGGATTGCTTCTTTGGAGGGGAATGGGACAATTTAACAATTCTATTTAATTATTTAAAATAAATAAAAAATGTTTTCATTTTTACCGTTCACACTTCTTTCTGTCCCTCCTCTTGCATCCTATGGCCGGTTGGCCGTGGTGAATTGTCATATTATAGACCGTCTCTGAAGATCAGCCAGGACTCTGACTCCCACAAAGAAACTCCAAATGAATTTTCCCCTGCCAACTGGCAAGGAGCTTTATGATTGTAGTCACACACACAGGCAGCTGGCTGGGAATATCAAGGGCCCAGAGGAGCTGTGGGAGGAGTCTAACCAGATGTGGGTCTGCCCAGGTGTTTCTAGAGGTCAGCCAAGGGATGGCTGGGGCTTCTTCCTCGGGTTTAAAAGAAGGAACCTTCCCAAGCAGTGCAGAAAGAGGGCGGCCCCCTTGTTGATGGTGCTGGGTGACAATAAAAGGTTGGAGGAGATGGAGCTGCAGTGCAGACCCCCCTCATTCTCTCCTCCCTCTCCAGGCTCCCTCTCACACTCCCTGAGCTACTTCTACCTGTACCTGCCAGAGCCCAGCGGCGGGCCACCTCTGTTCTCCGTTAGGAGCTACCTGGACGACCAGCCCATCACTCACTTTGACAGCCTCACCAGGAAGATGGAGCCTCTGGTGCCCTGGATGGAGGAGGTGGAGAAGGAGATGTTTCTGGTCTCCAAGAGGGTCTTCAGGGCTGACCTGGAGAAGTTATCCAAACTCAGCCACCAGAGTGAAGGTGAGCAGAGGCTGGGTCACCTTTGACCTCCAGGCCTGCAGGGGGCATAATGGTGAGATTTTCCTTCCTGAAAAGAAAGAATCCCCCACTTTCCACCTCCAGCCCTGGTTTTCTCCCTCCCCTGGACACTCTGCACAGCCTGAGGGTAGCCAAACAAAGTTAACTGAAGACATTTCTCCTTGTGTGCTAAAGAGGGGAGGGAGAAATCGTGTTTCTCTCCCCAGGTGGCAAGCGGGGTATAGACTCTAATGGTGTCTAGGGAGTGGAATCCTGACCCTTTTCATTCACACCCACCTCCTCTGGGTCTGTTTCAGGGCTTCACACCTGGCAGGCTGTTTGGGGCTGTGAACTCAGGGAAGACAGGGGCAAAGGAGGATATTTCCACTATGGCTACGATGGGATGGACTTCATCAGCTTCGACAAGGAGACCCTCAGATGGGTGACAGCTCAGTCCCAGGCCCAGAAGGTCAAGGAGGAGTGGGAGGAGGATCCAGGGTCATCAGAGAAAATGAAAGATTTGCTGGAGAACGCCTGCATTCAGTGGCTGCAGAGATACCTGTCCTACCAGAAGAAGGAGGCTGTGCAGAGGATCGGTGAGTGACAAAAGGGGGTCTCCACTGGGCATGTTTCTTTGGGCTCCCCCCTCCCCGTAGTATTTCTGTCCTACATAGCCAAGCTACCCTCTGTAGAAAAGGGTCAGGCAGGATCCCACATCACATGACAGGAGGAAAATAATCTTCTGAGCAAGAAATTAATGCTGGATGTCTCCTTGTTTCCCTGGGAGAATCTTGCAAAGCAGAAGAAACCGATGTCCTGTTTTAGGGTCAGAAGGAAAAGATCAGTCTGTTCCTGAATTCTATCTAGAAGAACTTGAATAAATTCAATTGGGGGGGTTAAAATTAAACTCCAAACACTGAATTACGTTGGTCAACAGAAGAACTTTACCCAACTTTTATTTTTAACCCTTCCAAAAATAGATCTAAAGAGTTTCAATGCCCCAATCTTGGAGACTCCCAGAGGTTCAGAGGAGGAGAAGGAGCAGAGGGAGAGAATGGCCAAAGGAGGCCTTGCCTGTCATTAAGCCATCTTGACAGAAACTCTAGAAAACCTGGTTACTCTGATATTACTTCTTCTGCAGAGCCCCCAGTGGGGAAGGTGAATTCCAAGGTGGTGGATGAGAGGCTGGAGGTCCTCACCTGCCAGGCCTTTGCCTTCTACCCCAAGGAGATCCAGGCCACCTGGACCAGGGATGGAGAGGCCTGTGTCTACGAGACCCTCCGTAGCAATGTGGCGCCCAACTCAGACAGGACCTATTATATTCGGCTCAACATTGAGATCGACCCCAAGGAGAGGGACCGTTTTCGGTGTCACCTGGAGCACGAGGGTTTGCAGGAGCCCCTCGACTTGGCCTTCAAGGAGGAAACAGGTGAGAGGCTGATGGGGTTGTGATGTGTAGGAAAAAACTTTGTGTAGAAGTTACATCAATATTTGACAATGTGGGCAGAGTTTGCTGCTGCTTCATCTCATGTTTTCAGGTGGAGAACAGCAAATACGGTATAGCCATCTATTTAGCAATGGGAGAGAAGTGATTTCTGTCAGAAAAGTAGGAAATGGTAATAGGAATAATGTGAATATATGATATATGAGATGATGGGTGGAGGCTCCTCCTTCTGCCCTTCAAGGCCATTCGCTCTGCCCTCTTCAGCCTTGGGGGGGAGGAGCTTCCTTCAGGTGGGGGCACTTCCTGGTGGCCGGTTCAGCTTGGGAAATGCTTCCCTTGCTCAGCATCTCCACTTCAGGGAACTCAGCATCTGTCTAATCAGAACTTCTGAATTTCTCCTCCTTTAGCTACCACAAGGTGGGCTCTTGTGGGAGTTCTGGCTGCCGTAATCTTGGGAGCTGGGCTTCTCTTCCTGATAGGTAAGTGAAACAAACACATCCACTGACATCCCCTCCCCTGTGTCTTTCTGTGTTGACTGAGCTGGTGTGGCTGACAGAGCCTCCCTGAGAGTTTCACTGTTGTGGTTAGCCAGCAGTAGGTGCAGATGGCTGAGGAGAGCGATGACTCCGATGAGGGCCAGGACCATCAGGGAGTGGGCTGCTGCCTTCAGGGGTTGTGGGGGATGGCAGCAGTGAGGAGGAGGTTCCCAAGGAGCCTTGCCAAGTACGTGTGAGTGCAGGATGATTCGTAGAAGAGAACAGCTGGAGCAGCACAGGTGATTGGGAGTAAGAATGCTAAGTAATCAGGGGTGGGATTCTACCAGTTTGCACCTATTCACTAGAACCAGTTGTAAACATTCTAAACAGTTTGGAGAACCAGTTGTTAGAAGAAATTACTGGCTTAATCCTGTAAGGAAGGCAGGAAGGAAACATTCTGGTGTTGCTTACAGAAACTGCCTCTCCGTTAACCCTTATTACATTCTTGGCAGGACTAGACTTCCTGTCTCAGGAACGTCTCTGGAGTTTTTTTCCCCGTCCTTTGCTTGAGTGGAGTGACCATTCAAAGTTACAATGGCACTGAAAAAGTGACATGACCATTTTTCACACTTACAACTGTTGCAGCATCCCCACAATCACGAGAGGCCAGACGAGGAGATGCGTGACTCGATGTGAGTGATATTGAGTTGGCCATGCCCAGCCAATAACATGACCACCAAGCCACGCCCACCAACTGAGCCACGCTCACAGAGCCAGTTGTTAAAAAATTTGAATCCCACCCCTGTAAGTAATGGCCCCTCCCTCCAGGGAATATAAGCCTGATTTCAAAGGGTTTTTGCTCTGTAGAAGGCAAAAACGTTCGAAGGACTCAGCATTGTGTGTGGAGACTCCGGCTTATCCAAAGAATTCTGTCAGAGCTTTTCTGGTTGGACTAATTGGCTGCAAGCCATCTTTTATCTACAAAGAAGTTTATTTGTAGATTAAAGCTGTGAAGGTTTGAGTTACTGCCTTTGTTTGAGATTTTCTTGCTGGTAACCAGGTTGGGTCAGAACATTCACTCATGTTTCCCCTAAGCAGCATTTTGAACAGGAGTCAGACAGGAAGAAGCTACGCAGCTATTTTTTCCCATTTCTTGTAAACCTCAGGATGTTCCCCCTTCCTCGTGTCTGGGAGGAAGCCTCTTAAACCTGAATAGAGAAGCAAATATCAGGAACCGAGGAATCAAAGAAAAGTCCCATAAATGATCTGGGAAGTGCTAGAAAAACCATAATCCTGCACTTGAAGAAGACCGGGGAAGTTTTGGTGGAAGGTGGGGAGGGCAATGGAGGGAGGGGGCCTGTGTCTTCTTCCCGTGTTTGCAATCACACTCGGGAACAAACCTCAACAGGAAGGAAGGTCCAGCGGTCAAAGGAGCCATTGCTTGTTCTTTTCCTACTCAGAGCAAGAGATGAGAGAGGGAGGAGGGATGTGGGAAGGGTCTCCTCAGTTGAGCTTCACCAAGTGCAGGGCAGCACAGAACAGAATAGCAGACTTAGAAGGGACCTCGGAGGTCTTCTATTCCAACCAGGCAGGAGACCCTATCTCATTCCAGATGACCACCCTGTCTCTTCTTAAAAGCCTCCAGTGATGGATCACCCACAACGTCTGAAGGCAAGCCATTTCACTGGTTAATTGACCTCACTGTTAGGAAGTTCCTTCGTGGTTCTAGGTTGCTTCTCTCCTTGTTTATTTTCCATTCATTGCTTCTTGTCCATTCACATCTGTGTAATATTCTCAGCAAGAGGGTGGAACTGCTTTACCATTTCCTTCTTCCAGGGTGGGCCTTTGACTTGCTTGAGATTTGCTTGCTTGTCAGTCTCAGGTGCAAGTGCCAAGCCTGTCAGACCTGCTTAACTTTCCAGAATCAGCCACCTTTTCCTTAGAGCTGGTTACGTTGGAATCGAGCTTTGGAATATTAAAAACACAGAATGGGATTGTCAGACCTGCCCCAATCCAATCCCTTAGGAAAGAAACACCCTCGACTCCATTTGGATATAGTGATGTTGGTAGCAGTTGGTAGCAGAATAGAATTATTTCCCATGCAAAAGCATACCGACTATTTCCCTCCAATTCTACCTTCCCCTCTTGATCAGTCTGTCTCCGGCCAATGGGTGGATGTCTAGGTGTTTTGAGAACCTGCCGTGTTTGGAGCAATCAACATTCCATTCTCAAGCATCTCCATCTTCTCAGTGTCCTTGAAGACTGGCACAATCTGGTTCAAAGCATCCCTGGTCTTCCTCAACTGTCATTCCCTCCTCCCTATTTCCCAGCCCTAGGCTAATCCTTGTTTATTGCTTATTTGGTCCCTTGCTTCTTCCTCTGCCCACCTGCTCCTAGCAATTGATGGCAGGATGTTGACTTACCAACTTCATCCCACAACTGTCAAGCAAGTGGGACATGAGGAAGAAGGAAATGACAAAGTCCTTCCACATTGTTGCTTAAAAGCCATTCATGATGCTTTAGTGCAAGTAAGCACTATTTAGTATAATTGGGCGGAGCCTGCTGGACATCTTTGAAAGAGGGTGGAAAAACAGGACTGTCTAATTGGAGCTGTAATTAGAACATGGATAGTTTTAACTTGATGGTTTCTCAAGAACTTCCAGGAATCTTCCATTTCATTTTCCCCCTGGTTAGCAACTCTTGATGGCTAACAATTTTGCCCTTGAAATAAACAGAGGAAGGACAAATATATTTTTCTCAAGATGTTGGGTTAAAATCCAGGTAGTTGTGCTGTCTGGGCCCTTTGGGGTCTTTAGCATAAACCCTCTCCAGCCCAGGCAGGAGCTGCTGCCCCAGAAATAAACTGCCTGTCTTCTCCTTTCACCATCTATCAGGCTGCAGATGGTGGAGATGCAGGAAAAAACACCTTCAGGAAGAGACAACATTCCCTGATGATGTTTGTCTAGAAAGGCTCCCTTCTTGCCCAAGTGCAGAAGTTGGGATTCATTGCTGGTGATGTTCCATCCTGCAATAAGTGGAGGTGAGTCTGAATATTGCTGAAGTCTATTTAAAAGACTGAACTCTGAGCTTGGAAATATACCTGGGAGCCAAGAAGTATTTATTCTGAGAAGCACAAAGCTGAAGACACAAGCCTGAAGATGACGAATCAGACTTCGTTGAAACGTTGCCTGAACAAAGCTGAATACCATACATACATACATACATACATACATACATACATATGTATGTTTTCTTAAGTTTTCGCGGGTACTTACATGTATGGTATTCAGCTTTGTTCGGGTATTTTCCCACGTCATTATAGTTGTGCTTTTAAAGTTGTAGCAATGTTTCGGCAGAATCTCATCTGCCATCATCAGGCTTCTGTATTGTGTTCATCTGTGAGTCAGACTTTCACAGACGTTTCTGTTTTAAATTTGGGGCTAGCCTACTGCTGTGCCAGAATGGTTTTTTTCTTCATCCTGATTGGTTGGGAGTCTTGGTCTGTGTTTATTGGTCTTGGAATTTGCTGTGTTCTGCTTGATTGGTGTTTCTAATATCTTCTGTCTGTTTTGTGGCTTTTTTTTTTTTTGGTCTTGATTGGCTGGCAACATTGTGTTTCCTGTATTGGAGGCTTTTAGTGCAGCTTTTAGTGCAATCTCTGAGCTTGGAAAATATCTGGCAGCCAAGACCATCAGGCTTGTTGTGGGGGGGTGGGATGTGAGGAATCCACCCTCTAAAGTCTTTCCAAGACAGCCATGAGAAGAGATGGTGGGCTGCTTGGGGTTCCTTTGGGGCTCAGCCCCTCCTGCCTGGGACCCTCCGATCAGCTGCTCTTCAGAAAATATCCAGCCCAGCTCAGCCTCTCATCAGCTCTGAGGGAAAAATGTGAGAACGGAAGAAAGTGTTGGGCACGCTGGGAAAATGAGGGATGTTTCTGCAAGGAAGACTGGAAGGGAAGGAGGGAAAGAGATTAGGGGGCTATCCAGTGTGTGTGTGGGGGGGCTATCCAGAAAAAATGCTGCTTGAGGATGCTGAGTTGGAGGGGTAACAGGAAAGGAACTCTAAAAGGGAGAAAGTGAGGATCCCACCCCGAGAATTCCTCTCTCCAGGGAGGGGCTGTCTCTTTGGGTGAGAATTTCAAGCCCTTCTCCAATTTGGCTGCTTTCCCCCCATGCCTCCTGGGGGCTTGCTGTGGGGGGGAAGAGGGAGCCAAGGAGAGGGCAGTAAAGGCCCTCCCCATATAAACCAGGGAGTTGTGACTTTCTCCATTTTCTTACTTTGCAGCACAACCCAACCTATGGAGGGTGAAGGCTCAAGAGGACTATCAAAGACACTGTTTCAACGTTGCCCAGCGAAGAAGGAAAACAGTTTATGATTACTTCTTATTTAGCACAACTTAGAGGTAACAGTGGCAAGATACCTTGTATCTACTGATGAGATTATCCATTGGTTTGTCAGCTTTGGATTGCCTGGTTGACCTGCCGTAGATGAAAGTCCGACCATGGGCCTTCCTGCTGAAGGATGCCTGTCCATTAAGGTGATGGATGAGATGCTAGTCCCCAAGGGGCTCAGGGATGCTTTGAGTGTAGGAATATTATTGATCATCAGGTCAACATCTCCCATACCTCCTAAGCTTTACTTGAACTTTAGCTGTAACCGTGGTCACAGAAAATGTACAGAATGTATGATATTGCTCTTAAAGATTGGAGTCTGCATGTTTTCATGGCTGGTTCATGACAAGGTGTGCTTTTCAGAACTGTACAAAAGGGGCTCTGATGGGTTTCAAAGACCAGTCATTGTGCAGGGTGCCAAGATGTGGCACATATGTGGCATTTGTTACTTTTATACCATTTTTACAAGCAAGGAAGAGTAGCATAGATACAGTATTTGGATTGGAGAATAGATCCCACATGGGTGAAACCTCCCAACCTTTAAATCCTTAAGAATAGTGATGATGTTAGTAAAATGAGATCACCTATAAGTCCAGAAAATCTGGGACTTTCCAAGCCAAGATAGAGGATGAGATCATGTAGTAACAAAGAGGCCACCATAGGCCAAACGCTGCAGTTTGCTGCTAGCATCTAGCGCCATATATAGGATCTCAGTGGCTACTCTGTGGAGCGGGGAGAGGGGGTGTCCCATTTTGGAATTTACTTCTTTATAAATAAAAGTCTTACACTTTCCCACCTATCAGGTGGGGTTGCTGGGCTTGCACACCAGGGAAAGGAGCGTCCAGTTATTCCCAGGTAGCCTCTGAGCTTTTAGGTTAGAAAAATATGGCTAAAGACCTTTAAAAACAATTGTTTGTGGTGCGATTGAACAAAAGGATGTGCGGAGAACCAGTTTCCCGAGGAAGGAAGATTTCAGTTCGCTTATTTAAAAGAGAAAATGTGAAAGACAATTAGGGACAAACAGATGTGGGTCTGTTTTGCACAGGGAGGAAACTCTTATTGCTATAATATATCTACCAGTATTCACAATATATGTATGTGGAGTTTTGTCTTTTGTATTTTTTTGATGCAATTTTTTTTAAAAAAATGTTTTGACTAGTTTTGATTTCTCTTTGCAAGTCTTTTTGGAAGTTTCTTTTGTAAGTTTTTGAATCAAATAAAAATGTAAGAAAGGAGTCTTAACAAACAGGTGTGCGAAACTTAAACTTACTATGGGTGGGAAGGGAGGGTCATTTTAAAGAGGCCCCGCAGCAAGAGCAGAAAAAGAATCCAACCATCTCAGTTTGCAGGAGAGTAATAAGCGTCTGAAGCAGCAAAAGGAGAAGTTCAAGGAAGAAGTGGCTGAACTGAGGGGTCCCTGCTGAACCCCTTGCCCCACCTCTTCCCTCGTGTCCCACCATCCCCAAAGCTTTGCCAGCTACTCTCTGTTGTTCCATGGATCTCCTAGATCGCCTCAGAGATCATGCCCTTCTCCCATATCCTTCCTCATCCCATGCCCTGAAGAAAAAGAACCTCCTACAAAGCAGGTAAAGGGGCTCCCAGACCTTCTGTCCAAGCTCAGAAATGCCCAACTACTAGCTCTGAAATCAGAATCACCAGAATCATCCAGAGCAGGGGTTGCCAACCTTTTGGACCTCAGGGACGACCAAACTCATAATTTTAGATCCCAGGGACCACTAACCGGTTCTGTGGGTGTGGCCTAATTTGTGGATGTGGCTTGGTGGTCTTGTGACTGGCTGGGCATGGCTTGTATGTAAATATTATAAATATTTATATAAATATTGAATTTTTTTATATAAAAAAAAACTTTTACCCAAAATCAGGCAAAGCAGGAAGACAGATTGAGTTGCTCACAGAATCACAGATTCACTCAGAGATCTATCTATCTGCCATTGGCTAGCTCAGTCTGTCACATAAAATTTGCTTGCAAGCAAACTCATAAAATTTGGTAGCAAGCAAACTCACAAAATTAACTCACAACACACCATGCATGTAAATATTGAATTTTTTATTTTAAAAAAGAGCAACTTTTACCCAAAATCAGGCAAAGCAGGCAGATTGAGTTGCTCACAGAATCATTCAGTGATCTATCTATCTGCCATCGGCTAGCTCAGTCTCTCAAATTTGCTTGCCGTGAGTCTGCACTGATTTTGCTTGCAAGCAAACCTTCAGTCCTAAGGGAGGTTTGGCTGTGCTGAGCTGAAGATCTAAAGACTAGCTAGAAATCAAGAAATCCAACCATTTCCTGCTTCCTAGTTAATCTAAATCTCTCGGCACAGCAGAACAGATGATGGTCGGAAAAAGGAAAAATAGCAATTTAGCAGGCAAGTTTACTGGGTAAGGAGTGAGTGGGCAGGGAGGGTTCCCGCGGGCCATGTGGGTGGCACAGCCTTGTGTTTCTGCGCAGCCTGGATTAATTTCTTTGTGGGGGTGTTCTGGGGGTGAGATTTCTCTGCGCCCCACTAAAATTTTCTCACGGCCCACCAGTGGGCTACAGCCCATCGGTTAGTGACCACTGATCCAGAGTGATTTAGCCCCACAATGAGTTTATTTCCACTATGTGGAACCTCTGCCCCTTATGAGGCCCCAGGTGCTTGTTCCATAGAGCCCCTGTCAGGCTACAGAACTTTTCCCATTCAATCAACTAGAATGAACATCTGAAAATGTATCAAAAGGAATCCTTTATTGAGATGAGACAATTCATGTAGGGGTCAAAAGCAGCGTCTAAGGTCTCTCAGGCATGCAGAGATAGATAAGGGAGTTTAAAATCCCTACCCTTATCCTGATGTATATTTAGTAAAACAAAGAGCCAACATGTTAATTCCCCCCACCCCCTTTTTAGAACAATCTTTTACAGAGTTTCCCAGGGCATACCTAATTCCCCCCCACCCCCTTTTTTAGAACGATCTTTTACAGAGTTTCCCAGGCCACATCTCACTGTGGAATTTTTATGGTCTCTTCATCTCCTGGCTGTTTCTCTTGGAGGTGATAGATTCCGGCCATCTGGGTTTCATCTCTCCATTGTATCATGTGTAGGTTATACAAATTCGATGTAAGATTAAATATATTCAGGTTACATCAAGAAGGATATTTTTATCAGTCCCCCCCCCCTTTTCTTCTTTCATTGAAGAAATGACAGATACATGGATCTGACAGCCCTGCACAATCTACACAACCTCTTTCTCCAGCCCCCTAAGCTAGAAAGTGATCTTTTAGGATCCCAGTGGGAGTTAAAGGCCACATTGGAGGCCTAGCAAGCTTTCCCAATGACCTGGACAAGAGAGGCTGAAGTGGAGAGGCAGTGTACGTTATGGGTCCCCTCCCTTAAGGAGGTCCATCTATTTGGATCAAGAAGAAGTTCCTACTCCTTGGTGGTTCCTTCCCCATTGGAGTCAAGATTGGCTCCCACCTTGAAACTCTTTCCAAAGGCCCTGAAGATTTTGCCTGTAGATCTGCTCCCACCCCTATTGCTTTGATGGTTGTCAAGGAGGGTGGGGGATTTGTTGGGTTTTCCACTTGGGGTTTTTATATCTGTCAGTCATCTGGAATCAATGTGTCATGCCTTCTGGGTCTGACTCAGTTGCAGTGCAGGCTGGGTCTGGCACTCAGTTCACACGCTCACATTCTAGAAATCCTTGGGGGTTTCCACCCTTCCTAGTTCTCCTCACTGCAGTGTGTGTGGCTCATGAGGAAGCAGCAGAAGCGAATAGCAGTAGCACTTAGACTTATATACCGCTTCACAATGCTTTTACAGCCCTCTCTAAGCAGTTGACAGTCAGCCTCTTGCCCCCAACAATCTGGGTCCTCCTTTACAGAATAATAACAGAGTTGGAAGGGACCTTGAAGGTCTTCTAGTCCAACCCCATGCTCAAGCAGGAAAACCTATACCATTCCAGACCAATGGCTGTCCAATCTCTTCTTAAGAACCCCCAGTGTTGGAGCACACAAAGTTTCTGGAGGCAAGTGGTTCATTCCACTGATTAATTGTTCTCACAGACAGGAACATTTCCCCCTAATTCCAGGTTGGATCTCTCTTTGTTCCAGCCAAGACTTAAGATTGAGGACTTCTTCATTCTTTGTTGTGGACCAACCAAGTGTTCAGCAGCAGCCAAAGGCCTGGGCCTCCCTGCTTCCACCGTCCAGGCTCTGGGCTTGAGCTTTGGTTGAATTTGGTCTTGTGTGTTAGTTGCATCCATTCCTAGATCTAGAGCCTCTGCTCACTATCACTCATGCTCTATTCACTTCCTAGTTGGACTACTGCAATGCACTCTCTATGGGGCTGCCCTTGAAGAGTATGTGGAAGCTTCAGCTGCTGGGAACCGAAGAGGCACAGGCAGTGATGTGTGTTTCCAAAAGAAACCCATATTGCAGCCCTGCCCTGGGAGATGCACTGGTTGTCAGGCCGTTTCTGGGTCCAGTTCAGAGCCTGGTGAGGGAGAGGGACAGCCCCAACTGACATCCCTCTTAGCAGCCAGCCAAATAGACAGGAAGAGCCAGGAGGAGCCTGGAAAGGGAAGAGAGGGTGAAGGGCAGAGTCGGGGAAAGGAGGATATGCAGCTCCAGCTCTTCTCTCCAGGGCTATTGTGAAAAAGATGAACTTCACAGCTCTGGAAGCTGGAGATCGGAGCTAGCAGGCGCCGCCCGGAGAATTTTATGATTGGGGTGGGCGTGGGGGATTGGAGGGAAGCTTAGCCTTTGCCTGGAAAGGGCTGGTCGTGAGTAGAGGAGGAGGAGTTGGGCAAGTCTCCTTTCAGAAAAACAAACGGGAAAAAAACCCCACCGCAACTCCTTAAAGGGGGCTCGGTGAAGCGCCAAGGAAGGAAGCCGTTTTCTTGCGAAGGGAGTTTCCGCGAGGGAAGAGGCAGCGCCTCCCCGCTTCCCTCCCTGCTTCTCCCCCTTCTTCATTCTTTGTTGTGGACCAACCAAGTGCAGCGGCCAAAGGCCTGGGCCTCCCTGGTTCCACTGTCCAGGCTCTGGGCTTGAGCTCAGAGGGCAAAACTGACCGCTAATGTCGAGGTTCATAGTGGCCTCTTCCCTTGTAACTGCTTTGGTTGAATTTGGAAGACTCAACGAAGACTCGCCAGAGCCTGCGGGGAAGAGCCGGCACTGAACGCCGAGGACCGCCAGTGATCCAAAAAAGTCGCAAAGCGCCAAATTGGGCTCGCTTTGTGTCTTGTGCCTAGATTCGTGTCCGCGTTTGGCGCCGAAGGTAACTGGCGGGCTAGGCAAGCCAGCCAAGGGGGAGAAAAGAAAGTGGGAAGGCTCGGCGGGTGAGAAAGGGAAGAGCTTTATTTTCAGTTACCTGGATTTAAAGAACGGCCGATTCCAGCCGGCTCTTGGTCACCCAGAGACAATCCAGCGCCTCCCTTGGGAGTTCGAAACCAGCCCCCATCATCCTGTAAGAAGGCAGACCCGCCCCTAAGAATGTCCCCGAAAAGACGCCTCTATCAAAGGGGAGGGGGGAACTTCCCTGAGAATAAGAAGCAACCCATGCCTCTCCCTTGGTGTCTCTATCAGAGATAGCGATAAATCACCTCGGGCATTATTTAAATCTCTAGTCTAAAGCAACGGCCCCCAACCTTTTGGGCCCCAGGGACCGGTTCCGTGGAGAGGTGTTTTTCCGTGGACCGGAGAGGACGTGGATTTGCATGCTCCCTGCATCCCACGGATGAGGCTTCGCTTATTTGTGTGACCCAGTTTCTGGCATGCTGTGGCCCGATGCGGGGCTATGGGGGGGGGGGGGCTGGGGACCCCTGCTCTAAAGAACTCAAGCAGTTAGACACCGGCAAGTTTCATTCATGAGTACCCAAAGCCACAAACAGATTGCTTACTGCCAGAGTCTTTTACAAGACAGACAGATAAAAGACCCCTTTTAAATTTATATTCCCATCTGCCTTCAAAGACAGGACATAACACTTTAAAGAGAGTTAGCGACAATCTTTTTTTTTTTAAGTATTTTTATTTTATTTATCCATCTTTCAATTCAACAGTGGGTACATATATCTTGCCCATATATTCATATTTAATATACACTTCTTACTATAATATCATTAAGATTGCATTCATGTTAAAAAAGCCATCCTTATTTCTCTCATCATTATAATAATCTCAATACATCTGATCTTGTATTCGTTTAGCTTCTTTACTTTGTTTTCCAACCATTTATAAAATACATCCCGTATCATATAATATTCCATTTCTTCTTGTTCTTTAATTGCTAGTGTTAGTCTGTTCATTTCTGCACATTCAAATATTTTCATACTCACCTCTTCCTCTGTTGGAATCTTATCATTGTTCCAATTTTGGGTAAATACAATTCTAGCTGCTGTTAATATATGAATAATTAAATGTTTTTTTCTTTACTATAATTATCAGGTAAAATTCCCAACAGAAATATCTCAGGTTTTAAATCTATGTGTTGTTTTATCATCTTTTCCAACCATGTATGTTTTTTTTGTCCAGTATCTTTTAGTCCACCACATGTCCACCACATACATGTCCACTACATATGGTAATATGATCCTGGTATCTGGTAGCATTTCCAACATTTGGCTGATTTATCTTTAAACAGCTTTGCCAGCTTTGCTGGCACAAGATGCCATCGATAAAATATCTTATACAAATTTTCTTTATACGCTGTTGACATTGTTACTTTATAGCTTCTATCCCACAGTGTCAGGCTACAGAACTTTTTCCCATTCCATTAGCAAGAATGAACTTCTGAGAACCAAACGTATCAAAAGGAATCCTTTATTGAGATGAGACAATTCATGCAGGAGTTCAAAGTGAAGCAGTTGAAAAAGGCATATAAAGCACTTTTTATATTTAGCACAGGTCAACAAGTGATATTTAGCAAAGGTCCCAGTTTCCCATAGCTTTGCTTAACATAACAATGTGTAAACCCGCAATATTGCTGAACTCAGGAACTTGAACTAACCACGTTAGTGTAAACAAGGGTGAATATGGAAAATAACTCATGGTGTAAGATAACTGAGTAATCAAAAATGTACTTGTTATTTCCTTTTTATACTTCCTTAATAGACATGTATACAATATTATCCTTATTTGGTAAAATGTAGTAAAAGGAATGCCCAGGTCTGAGCTGAGGTCATAACGAGTATAAAAATATTGTCTTAGGAAGAACTGGGGGTTCAGAATTTGCCATGCTAATGCTCTGAACACTGCGCAAATAAAACCCGTATTCTCCAACCTTTTGTGGTCTTGTGTCCTGATTTGGAAGCAAGATTTGCTGCAACAAAAGCAGTATCATGTGTAGGTTATACAAATTCGATATAAGGTTAAATATATTCAGGTTACATCAAGAAACGATTTCTTTATCAGCCTCCCCCACCCCCGCCTTTTCTTCTTCCACTGAAGAAATGACAGATACACGGATCTGACACACAGCTTCTGCCATTTATCTAGTTCTATCCCATAACCAAAGTTTTCCCCCCAGGCTGTCATCATTTCCTTCACTTGTTCTTCTTCTAGTTTCACTCCTAACAGATAGTTTCTTAATCATCTTTTCTTCTGTTCCTGTCATAATTTTATTTAATTCTGTCAACTTATTGTAAAACCCCCTCCTCTTTAACATCTTTTTCATATCTAGAATGTATTTGCATATGAATACCAATTCATATCAATCCCTTGTTCATTTAATTCTTGTTTTGTTTTGAGTTCACCCTTTCATTTAAAACATCTTTATATCTAACAATATTTCCCATTTTAAAAACATTTAGATATATAAATGCTTCCATCGTCAATAGCCAGACTGGAATCTTCAAATAGTGTTTTCTTATTTTCTCCCATATTAACAATAAAGCATTTCTTACATAGTGTCTTTAAATGTAACCATGAGACTTATTTTTCCCTTACCATAAAAAAGCATGCCATCCCAATTACAAGTCATGTCCCTCCAATATCAATAACCTTGTATTCCTAAATACAATCCATTCTTTCATCCACATCAATATCACAGCTTGGTAATATAATTCCCAATTAGGTAACCAAAACCCTCATCTAATTCTTGCATCCTGTAGCAGTTTTAGTTTAATCCTTGCTTTTTTCCCTTGCCATATATATTTTAGTATTATTTTGTTTAAGTCATCAAAGTATTTTTTCTCCAATTTTATTGGAATTGTTTGAAACAAATATAGTATTCTTGGTAGTACATTCATCTTAATTGCTATTCTCCCTATTAATGACAATTGCAAATTTTTCCATTTTTCCAAACCTATTTTAATCTGTTGTTTTCATTTATAATAATCTTCTTTAATTGTCCCACATCTTGCTGTCAGTTGAATCCCCAAGTATTTCACTTTCTTTGTAATTTGAATATCTAATCTGTCCATTAATTCTCTTTTTTGCTTTTCTGTGATATTTTTCACAAAAATCTTAGTTTTTTCCTTATTAATTTTCAATCCCGCAACTTCTCCATATTCTTCTATCCTTTTTTTCAGTTTGGGTCCTGTTTCTAGTGGTTCTTCTAATATAAAAACTAGATCGTCTGCAAATGCCTGCAATTTGTACTCTTCCTTTTTTATCTCCATGCCCTTTATTTCCTTATCTTCTCTAATGTCAATATAAATAACAGTGGTGACAGAGGGCATCCTTGTCTTGTTCCTTTCTTAGTATTAACTTTCCCAGTCAAATTGAATTATTCAATGTCCATCTTGTTCTCTTCTTTTGTCCCTTCCGTGGAATTCTTTTCCTTTTTCTATAGCAACAAACTGACACAACTTTGCAAACACACATTCAAGGAATATTCATATTTTACAACCCAAAATATTTCAATTTCAAAGGGGTAGCCCTAGAATGATATAAAAATCCACACACCCATCGGGTCATCCCAAAGGTGCCTTTTTTTTTTCAAGAGGCAACTGGACTTCCTTGTTTTTCTTTGAAGAGGTTTCGCTTCTCATCCAAGAAGCTTCTTCAGCTTCTCTTGGATGAGAAGCGAAACGTCTTCAAATAAAAACAAACAAACAGAAAGTCCAGATTTTTCCTGAAAAAAGAACCTTTGGGACAAGCATGACCTGGATGACTGAGAATTTCCATAGACTTTTAGCCATGCACTTTAGGATGAACACCATATGAATGGTGTGGGAGAAGGGACAGAGTTCCAGAGAAAAATTGCAGACTACAGGAACATTTGCAGGACTCATGTGACCCTGAGGGCACAGATAAACCTCCAAGTGGCCTCAATGACTCTCTAAGAGGATGCAAATGGCCAGCTGTCTGCAAGGAATATAAATCCTTCCATTCCCCACTCTCCAGTCAGAGCTGAAGAAGCTTCTTGGATGAGAAGGGAAATGTCTTCAAAAGAAAAAAACAAACCAGAAAGTCCAGTTGCCTCCTGAAAACAAACCCTTGGGACACCCATGACCTGGATGACTGAGAATCTCCATGGACTCTCTTTGTTGTAGGCTAAACAAGCCAAAGCAAAGTCATTGATTTTAACAAAAGTGTGGATTATGGAGAGAGCCATTCAAACAGTGAAGGAACTGCAGGAAGTTCTGCAAATATACATTTGCTTGCTAACTGAAGATCCTTGCCTACGAAAAAGATAAGCATGAAATATTTCTTCCTCAGTTTTAACTGATAAAAAACAGTGTTTGGCAAGAAGAACTCGGTGGGTGTATCTGAATTGGTATCAGTTTCTCTTCTGGCCTCAGTTCTCCTACCTGGACATTTTTTTCCTGGCAGTTAAATCAAATTGGGATAATCTATGGAGTGGGAGGATAAAGGTTCTTTCAATGCTTGGAGAGAGAATGCAGAGTGGGGGGGTCCTTGTGTCCTTCATTTCAAGCACTTCGTTTCTTGGGCTGCCTTCTCTCCTTTCCCCAGCAGCTCTTGGGGGGGGGGGGGCGTTCAGTAACCTCAGAGGATGTGAAACCACCAGATGAGGCTCCTGGACAGCAACGAAAGGCTCAACGGAGGGAGGGAAACTGCAGATGTTTATTTCAGGAGCTTCTGAGAATAGCAACTGTATTTTAGAATTGTGAGAATAGCAACTTTCTGTTTCCATAGCTGCTGCTTCTTCTTTTCTTTTCTTTTTGTAAATTTTATTGGTTTTTAAAAACAAACAAAAACAGACAAAACATAAAAACATCAACCTTTCTTCCATGAATATACAAGCAGTGTGTCGGCTGGTTTACAAATTTTTTGTGCATCCATTTCATAGTCATCAATTACAGTTACATTGTATAATAACTCATATTCTCAATCAGAGATTAACTACCCTAGTATCATTATTATTCAATCATTTGACAATAATTTTGTTCATTCATATTTTGTGAGATAACTATAATTTACTTAGTATCATTTTATAACAATTCATATAATCTTCCCAAATCTATCCTAATTTTTTTTATAGATATAGTAAAAAAGAAAAAAAAGAGTACATCTTTATATATTTATTATTTTCTAAGATTCTACATATTTCATTATTGTATTTTATTATCTAACCATTGATAAAAAAAAAGGTCCCAAATTTTATAGAATTGTTTATCCTCTTGCTCTCTAATTTCAAATGTCAATCTACTCATTTCAGCACATTCCAATATTTTCTTAATGATTTCCTCCTGCGATGGTATTTTCTCATTTTTCCAGTTTTTAGCAAATACAATCCTAGCCGCAGTTAGTACATTTACAATCAGGTATTTCAAATCTTTGCTATATGTATCAGATAAAATTCCCAATAAAAACATATCTGGTTTCAAATCTATATGTTTTTTTGTCATTTTTTCCAACCACATGTGGATTCTAGTCCAGTATTTTCTAGCATCTGCACAAGTCCACCACCTATGGTAATATGAGCCAGGTATCTGATGACATTTCCAACATTTTTCGGGTTTTTCTTGAACATTCTTGCTATTCTTGTCGGGGGAAAATGCCACCTGTAAAACATCTTATACAAATTTTCTTTATATGCTGTTGACATTGTCATTTTATAATTTTGAGACCACAATTTTTGCCATTTCTCTAAATCAATCCCATATCCAAAATTCTTCTCCCAAGCAATCATAGTTTCTTTAACTTGTTCTTCTTCTAGTTTAGTTTCTAATAAATATCCATACAATTTTTTAATCACCTTTTCATCAGTACCTGTCTAAATCTTATCTAAGTCAATTTGTCATAAAATCCTTCTGTTTTGAGATCTTTATCATACCTTGAATGTATTTGCGCATATGAAAACCAATTCATCTTTATACCTTGTTCCTCTAGATTTTGCATCGATTTAAGTTCACCCTTTTCATTCAGTATTTCCCCATATCTAACTGATTGTTCCTTCTTATATATTATAGGATAAGAAAATGCTTCTATAGTCGATAACCAGACTGGAATTTTCAAATAGCATTGTCTTTTAGTCTTCTCCCAATTTAACCACAAAGACTCCTGTATTTGGTGTCTTCTAAAATATCCCTGTGTTTTAGTTCCCTTGTACCATAAAAAAGCATGCCACCCCAACAACAGATCATGTCCTTCTAATGTCAACAATCTAGTATTTCTTAATGTTATCCATTCCTTGACCCACATCAAATTTGTATCTTGGTAATACAACTCCCAATTAGGCAAACCAAATCCTCCTCTAATTCTAGCGTCTTGCAAAAGTTTTAATTTTATTCTCGCTTTCTTACCTTGCCATATATATTTCAACACAATTTTGTTTAAATCTTCAAAATAGTCTTTTCCAAGCCTAATTGGACTTGTTTGAAACAAATATAAAATTCTGGGTAATATATTCATCTTGATTGTTGAAATTCTCCCTATTAATGACAATTGTAGATTTTCCCATTTCGTCAAGTCTAACACTATCTGCTCTTTAAGTTTAATATAATTGTTCTCTTTTAATGTACTACATCTTGCTGTAAGATATATTCCCAAATACTTAATCTTATTCGTGACTTGAATTTTCAATAGATCTGCCAATTCTTCCTTTTGTCTTGATAACATATTCTTTGTCAAAATCTTTGTCTTATCTTTATTAATTTTCAAACCAGCCACCTTGCCATATGCCTCTATCTTTTCGAGCAATTTTAGTGCTGTTTCTAAAGGGTCTTCTAAGATAAAAACCAAATCGTCCGCCAAGGCTTGCAATTTAAATTCTTCCTTTTTAATTTTCATTCCTCTTATACTCTTTTTGTCTCTAATATTTCTATTTAACACTTCCAAAGTTAACACAAATAGCAAAGGTGATAGTGAGCACCCTTGTCTTGTTCCTTTTCTTATATTAATGGAGTCTGTCAATTCTCCCTCTATCATCACCTTTGCCGTTTGTAGTATATGGCTTCTATTGCTTGAATAAATTTTCTGGCAAACCC